>PVKZ01004194.1:0-93569 GCA_004027375.1 Macroglossus sobrinus | reverse complement strand
TCTAAAATCTAGAAAGTTGCTGGTCAAATCCCAGAAGACGAGATAACGCTGTGCCAAAAGAGTGAGCTTATTATCATGGTTAAATCACTTTTAACATCCAGTGGCATCTTATCATGTGAGCTATGATCCTTCACCTCTCCCCATCCTTGGACGAACTGACCTTTTACAGTATTCCTGTTGGGGCAAGGAGATTAGCCAGCAGTTTCATTGAAATCAGAGACTGACACAATCACTGTTAGAGATTCTACTTTCAAGGTCGCTGACTTCTGGGTGACTTTGTTTTAATTGCAAGCCTACAGGATTCACACAAACTAGCCACAGGGTGAGATGTGGCATCTGAGGTTGGAGAGGCAGCTTCAGGTTTTTAAAATTCTCAGAACTGCTTCTGGTGTTTGATATTCAGAACTGCTCTCCACATCACTAGCCCAGACTAGCTCACATCGTCTCCTGATTTCTTTCACATGATGAAGGCATGTGCAGCCTCTGCCCTTCGTGGGGATGGGCAAATGATGCAATTAGAACGGGGCTCCCAAGCCCCACCCTAGTGCTGAATGTCACACAACTATGGAACAAAGTTTCCCACTTTTTGGTCATTTCTGGCCATCGCTACTTGCTATGTCTTTGTGTCTCGGGATATCCTCTTATCCCTGCTGTCCCTTGGTTAACTGTGAATACAAGAGGTCTGTTTGGAGCTGGTGTCACCTATGGAGAGCAGACACCCCGAAGGCTGCAGGATTCAGAGCTCAGCACCACCAGGTGGCCAGGGGGACAGGAAACAGGCCCAGTAACACAGGGAACTGTTTTCCCTAACTGACAGAAGCTAGGAAACAAACCACCCAAAGCAAAACAAAACAACAGCTCTTAGGGGGACTAGGAGAGAAGACACCGCAGTTCCAAAAATGGCTTGAGGCTGTGTGATAGTCACACGTCTGGAAATATCATCGGAGGTGAGCAGTTTCCACTCTGCCTCCCCAGGCTCATACCATCTTCAGACACTGGAATGTGGATGGAAGTAAATTCCTGGAGCCCCACCAAGACCCCTGCCTGGCCTCTCGGAGCCGACACTCTCTACTGTGGAGCTGCTGGGCTATGAACCTGGGGACCCCTGGCTGGCCAGGGGATTCAGCTGGTCCTGCTGCAGTGACGTCAGCTGGTTGGGCCTCCCTATCCTCTATATTAGTGTTTCTAACCTCTTCTTCCTCCACTCTGTTGATTCCCTCTAATATACTCTTCATCTCAGATGATGTATTGTCCATTTCTGAATGGTTCTATTTTGTAATTCTTATTTCTATTTTTACATTTTTTTAAATCTCTTTGTTAAAGTTCTCACTGAGTTCATCTACACTTCCCTTAATTTCACTGAGCATCTTTATAATCAGTGGTTTGAATTCTGCATCTGTTAGATTGCTTGATTCCATTATTCCTGGATCTTTGTTCTGTTCTCTCATATGGTTTCTGCTTCTCTGCCTTCCCATTTTGGCTGCCTTTCTGTGTCTGTTTCGATGTACTAATCAAAGCTGCTAAGTGTCCCGGTCTTATTAGCTAGCATGGCTTTGTGTAGTAGGTGCCCAGCCCTGAGAGGAGTTCTGCTATAGGCCAAGTTTAGCTCCAGCCTCTGCCCCTCCAGGGCCGCCTGTTAAGATTCAGCAAGCAATCTACAGATGCTGTGCTTATAGTTGCCTCAAGAAGCCAGAAACCGAGGTCAGCTGCCCCCAGTGTGCATCTTAACGCTGCTTAGTAATTGGCAGAGGACTCCAGGAGAACGCAACTAAATGTGGCTTGGGTGGGGCCATGAGTTGGGGTAGGCAGAGTTTCAGGGAATCCTCTGGGTGGAGTAACCTCTATTATCCAGCTTGATGACTTCTCAGCTTTGGAGATGCTGCATCCATGTATTGGGAGTGGGGAAGGCTCAACAGAGGAACAGTGGATACCGCTGGCACTTCTGCTCTGGAGAGAGCCTCACCTCCAGCCCTCGCTCTGACAACTCAGTGTCCCCGTGTAAGTCCTTGGTGCTCAGTAAGCCAACCAGGTGCTAGTACTCAGAGCAAGCAGGTCCGTCACCACAAAAGTCCTCTTGGAGACATGGCCCCTTTAGGAGGCATCTGCAGCTGCTGCAGCCTCGGTCTCACTCAGCCACCTGGGACCCCACAGCCTCAGGTCTTCTCCCACTCCCCTCCGACCTCCTCCTGTTGCAGGGTGATTTTCTATTTCTCTCTCTAATTGTAGGGCTTCTGTTCATCTAGGCCCCAGGTGACTCTGCTTGCTGTTTGCTTTATGTTCCCAACTCAACTTTGATGTCGTTGCAAGAGGGGATGGATGAGTGAAGCTTCTCTCATCTGCGCCATTTTGTCCGGTTCTTCGGCCTCATTTCTGTTCTTTTTTGTTTTTATTTTTTATTTTAAATTAAGTTTTAAATTAAGTTTATTGGGGGTAACATTGGTTAATACAATGATATCATTTTCAGGTGTACATTTTAATTTGACATCTATATATTCTATTGTGTGTTTACCACCCAAAGTCCAGTTTCCTTCAGCTACCATATATTTATTCCTTTTACCGACTTGGCCCTTCTCTATCCCCCTATATTTGACTCCCTTTACCCCGTCTACCTTCCACCTCCTACCTTCTGGTAACCATTAGTCTATAGTCCATGTCCATGAGTCTCTGTTTGTCCTGTACATTTGTTGCTTTTAGGTTTATATCCCACATATAAGTGATATCATTTGATTTTCAACTTTTCCTGTCTGGCTTATTTCACTAAGCATGATTAGCATGGCAACAATTATGCCATGTTGTCACAAATGGCAAATGGTAGCATTTCATCTCTTCTTATGGTTGAGTAATATTCCATTGTATATATGTACCACAGCTTCTTTAGCCAATCATCTATCGTAGGACGCTTCAGTTGCTTCCATGTCTTGGCCACTGTGAATAGTGCTGCTATGAACATTGATGTGCAAATATCTTTATGGATATGGATATGAGTTTTCAACTCTTTGGGGGTAATACCCAGTAGAGGGATTACTGGGTAGAGGGTTGATCAATTCTTAATTATTTTTCCCCCCTCTTTAATTTTCCTCCCTCCACTTCTACCCGTGACCTATGGATGTTGCCGTTTCCCCTTAAGAACTGGATCTCTGAAGGTGGGGCGTCTCCTCCCACACACTCGTGGCGTGTACCCAGGGCCTGACGCACCCAGGGCCTGATGCACCCAGGGCCTGGCACACTCGGGGCGCCTGGCACACCCGGGAATGGTCCATGGCTCCACCTGGGGCACGAACCCAGGATCTTCTGCATGTAAAGCAGACGTGCTAACCACTACACTATGGAGCCACCCCTCGATTCTGAGTATTTGAGGAACCTCCATACTATTTTCCATAGTGGCTGTAGCAGTTTGCAGTCCCACCAGCAGTGTATAAGGGTTCCTTTTTCTCCACACCCTCAGCCTCATTTCTTGTTAGGCAAATAGCCAATTGTGTTAGAGCTCTTATTAAATAAAGATTCCCCCACTATATGGAAATAATATCGTTGTTTTCTATTATATTTCAGTAGGTTTTATTTAATTGTATAATCTATTGCACTTATTGATTGATGGATAGGTTTTTAAATTTTATTTATCGATTGATTATAGAAGCTTTAATATGTTTTCTTTATTCTTTCACTAAGATGTTAAAATACAATAAAGAACAGTATTCTCAGTCCCATCAGATGTTAACTGGAACTGTATTAAGTTTATATAACTTGGGAAAGTGAAGCATTTAGTAAGATCTTGCCATTCAAGAACACAGTCTCATTCCATTCATCAATCTGTTATTTTACGTGTCCTTCAATAAATTTTATTGGTGACTTTTTTCTCTTTGTTTGTGTTTTCTAAATATTTTACAATAAGTCACTTTTATAGTTTGTAAAGAGCACTTTTAATTTAAATAAACCACTAAACTGTCAGAATTTCATGCACTCTATGGTGGTCCATGTGGCCTGTAGCAGCCGTTTCCTTGTTTTTCTACTCTTCCCACCTAGTCCCAGAGAAATAAAATAAAAACATATCCACTTAGCCACCTTGCACTGAGGCCTCTGAAAACCAAACCAATATGGTCAGACAAAGAGATCAAATAGCAGGATCACTGTATTTTCTGGGCAAAGGTTCAGTTTCTGCCAGCCCCAGGTATACTCAGCAGAATAACCTGCCTCTGTACTTCTTCAGGTGACTGTGAAGTAACTTCATATTCATATTCAGAACAAGTAGCCTAATTGAAATGCAAAGATTGTTCCCAAAGCTAAGAGAAGAGCGGTAGCCTCATCAGAGTGGCGCAGTCTCATCAGGTGTTTCCAGGCCTGGGCCAGGCTCCTGCTGGTCCCAAAGGCTGGTTGGAGGCCAGGAAGTTCTGGTGACTTTGCATTGGCTCCTCCCTTCCTGCTGTTTGCTGGGCTCTATAACGTGACACTGGGCAAAGATCCGAGGACGCCCGTGGAATCAGAGTCATGAAGACGGGCACCTTTGGAGCAGAAGCACATTGTGAAAAGATAGCAGCTTTCCTGATGGAGGAAAGGTGAGGCCTAATACACTCACCTTATAAGTTAGGAGAAGCGATACTATTGCTGTTGATAGAGTAAGGACAGAGTGATGAGGATGAAAGATCTAACCATCTTAATAGAAGCCTTACTTTTCATATCAGGAAGATAATACGTAAGTCTTTAGTTGAAAAAATATGACTTTGAATTATTGGCATATAATATAGAGCTGCAGGTTCAAACTCTTTTTGACAGACACTAAGTAAAAACATATTTTTCCACATTGTGACCCTGTGCACATCCGTGTTTACAAATAAAAAGAGTTTTACAGAACTGCTTGACGTGGAATGCGCTCTTAAATTTTCCATGGCATGCCACTCCACTCCACTCTCTTCCACTCCTTGTCACTTTAAAAAGATTTGGTCAGGACCACCTTAATGAATTTCATGACCCACTAATGGGTTACAACTTACAGGTCAGAAATATTGATCAGTGGTATGATGACAATGATCAAAATCACTGAAAGCGAAAACAGCTAAAAGAATTGAGAATCTGTATGTATATCTCTCATCACTACCATGTACATTTTAATAATATCTTACAAATTTATTTGCCAATTATATCTCGGTAAGGTTGAAAAAGTCCATAAAAACACTGAAAAGTCATCTCTGGGCAGTGGTCTCAGTCATTCGATAACTTAAAAGGCTGTTGCTTTTTATCCTGTGTTATTTATTTCTGTTTGATTTCTTATCATGCATATTCATTGCTTTGATAAGAAATACAACGCTATGGTAACCAAGGAAAATAGGCCTTTAGTTTTTTTCTGAGACAAATGACATAACATGCTCTTGATCTGATGCAATGGGAAACATTCATCATTACCTATGTGGTAGTCACCTCTAAAATGACTTAATCGAAACCTCATTATGAACAAACAATCAGACACACTGAATTATAAGACAAATTCTCATGGGAAGGGGTGAGCTTGAGGACACTGCTGACAAAGCAGATAGGGCTTGACCACAAGAAAAGAGTCAGCTGGGTCCCACACCTCAGTCTTGAATCTCTAACCCTGAGTCTCACTCCTGATTTATTTATTTATTTATTTTTTTGATTTAGAAATTCTCAGTCCACCTGATACGATTATACTGTTCCAAGTTGGGTAGTCGACTGCAGCCTTGAAGGTAAAGGTGGAAATATAGAAACGATGAAAAAATCAACCCCACAGTATTTACGATTTTGTGTTAAATTTAAGCATATGTTTCGTCATCATTCGGGATAATGTGCATAACACGTTTTGAATGTCTCTAATATTTAAGAGAATTTGGCATTGGGGAATCTGAGATTAGCCTGCTACTTTAGGATTAAATATGTAATTTATTTTTAGATGCGAATTTAATTTAAAACTTAAAAAAAAATTTAATTTGTACAACTATCGTAAAGTTGAAAAGAACCGGAATTAGTACTTTTTAAAAATGTTTAACGTTTGTCAGTTATACTGATTGATTTATTTTGTCTCTCCACCATATTTAAATTCCTATCCCGCTACCCTCACCTTTAATTTCTTTAAGTCCTTTCTCTGGTTCACGGGATTCTGTGTATTACTCCTAAAGACCCAGTCCCTTATCTGTTCCTGCTCTCTCAGCAAGGGCATGTCTTTGTCACATTCTAACTTGTCTCCAAAGGGACTAGGAAAATTCACGACGTCCACGTGGGTGGCCACCAGGACAGCTAGGAGTGGGTTTTTCAACTGCAGCCAAAGGCTGGGGACAGAGGCAAATAATTTCGGAGGCATGTGCTCCTTCCTAGCAGCTTCTCCTCCCCAAGCAGCTTCTCCTCCCCAAGTAAGGTGGAGTATGCTGAGCTCAGAATCAGGCTGTCTCTGCATCCTGACCACAGCCTTGAAGCCCTACGGCTGCTGTATGGTGGGACCCGTAGAAAGCCCAAGGCACAGCCAACAACAGAATGAGCCTATTTGCTGGGCCTCCGGGAAGGTTAATCAAAGTGGATCAGAATCCCTGACAAAACACAAGGCAGCTTCTCAGATCTTCCTGCAAATAGGCCCTGCTTGCATGGTGACAGGAGTTCACACCTCAGACCACGGAAGTAAGGGTGGGGGATGCCATTTACAAGTCCAAAGAAAATCCTCAGGATGCAGCAACACCAAGGAAATGGCTCAGGAGAGACATTCATGCACACACAATTCATACACACACACTCAGAGCCTCTCACATCTGAGAGTGTTTCAGACAAAATCATAGAAAAGAACGGGAAAGAAAGAGGCAAAGTCGTGGTATCCTGAGAGGGGTTATGACCAATGTAGTTGATAATTACATGCTTTTTAAAAGCAAACTGACTGCTGAGCTTTGTATTTCACCAAGGAAAGCTGCTTTTGTTGTACAAAAAAGAATAAAAGAAGTTTATTCCATGGGGTCTCCTCGTCTAGGAAAGAAGTTAAGAAAATACATTCAATCGGTATGGTCCCTTTTCTGTTGGAACTACGGAATACAAGAGAGCTTGTTCGTATTATGATTTAGGTACCCATTAAGTAAAGGTGCAGTAGCTGTCAAAGGAGGTATTTTACTTTGCACCCAATAAAAGTGGCTCTCAAGGAATTGCTCAGAATTGGATCTCGGCGGGAACAACACGTGGTGGTGAAACAACTCCCTGCAGAATAAAATGACAGGCGACCCTCAGAAAATTTCCAGAAGGCAAATCTCCTAGTAGGAAGGAAGAAGGAAGGAAGCCTCAGTTGTTAGCCTCAAGCTGTCTGATCCAAGCTGACTGGGGTGCAGGGCCAGCCAGAAGGGCACTCAGCTTACCTATGAGTTCTTCAACTGACACAAGAGACTTCGGGAAACTGAGCTAGAAAGTCACTTGGTTTAGGGGATCTTGTAGGCGTCTTCTGGACTAAAAGCGATAACATGGATCGATGTGGGCTATTTTGATTTGCAGCAAAATAGTCATAAGAGCAGACGTATACAGGGTTTCCAGAGAACTCTCTCACACTGAAGTCACCCATTCGTACAGAGAAAAATAAAGATGACTATCGTGGAACACCATCATTAAATTTCAATCACAATATTCCTTAGGGATTCCAGTAGGGATAATGACATCCGTAGCATTCGTCTGTTTGTCTATGAATCTAAAGTCTGGCTCTACTTATATAATACTGACATATCTCTATGATGTACTGATGTATGCCCCTGTCTGCTTCTGTAAATCCACAAATCCACTTCTATCTCTATGTGCTTATCCATTTTTCTGAACACCTTCACTATCATATCTGTATTGATATCTTGATCATATCTTCTACTTAAAATACCGTGGAGCGGCACACACACACACACACACACACACACACACACACACACACACACTTATGTGAATGCCTATAAGCATACATAGAAATGCATGTGTTTACAGGAGACTTTGTGTTTTATTTTGCCCTAATAACCTACCTCTTCCATACTTGCCTAGGCTCTCTGTGAGGCCACCTGGCTTTGGACAGACAGATCTGGGGCTAAATTTCACCTCTGACATCGACTAGGTATGACCCTAGCCCAGGGTCACACACTTCAGTGCAATGTCATTTCTGTCACAGGGCAAACTTTCGTATGTGGGCATGGGGAGTCTGCTTCTGAGCTCTCTCTCTCCTGGCCTATTGAGCTATTGGAATTATGGGGCTGTGTGGAGACGGGGTGAAATACAGAGCCTCTGCCCCTCTATGTGGGGTAGCTGTCCTGTTTCCCACTGATCAGCACCAGGCAAGAATGTGAATCCAGCGTGGCAAGAACGTTCACTTTTTCACAAGAAGCCACACAGCCAAATTTGGGTGAAATCCCTTAGGTTTTAAATGTTGGCAGCCAATCCAATTGTTCTCCTTCAAATCCCTCACAGTACACAGGACATTACAGCTGACCCAGGATGCTGGATTTCACCTCTGCCTTAGACAGGCACAGCTTATGTCTCTGAGCCTTGGGTTACTTTTCTCTGAAATGGGTTTATGACACACCTTAACAAAGTTGTAAGAATCCAGTGAGATGATACATGTGTAGCACCTGTAACACAGGTCACCACACACTATGTGCATCACACAGCTGCTTCTCCGTCCTTTTTTACTTCTACTTAGGTTTTGTTATTGTCTCCCCAAGGAGTAGCAACTCTGCCAGCTGGAGACATTTTGGTGTCTCCTTGGTTTTCTCTCCCATCATTCTGGCATTTGTTCCTTTCTTCAGTAATAGGCTTGCTTTTATGTAAGTGACCAGACAACAGAGTCATGCTTCCTGAGAGAATGATGACATTAGCTCTCAAGAGAAGGGGAGACATTTTGAAGCTTTCCCCACTTCAGTTCCTTCCGGTAGCAAAGCCACCATCTTCCGACATGACAGGAAACTAGAGAGATTTTAAAGAACTAAGTTCCATGGAACATAAGAAAGCGCAGTGTTTGCCTCCTGATAAACACTTCTTTTGGAGAAGCTGGTCCCCGCAATCAGTTACCTTGAGTAGAAAGACGAGGGTTGAACCAGCAGAAGGCAGCTCTGAACCAAGGGTGGAGAGAGAACAAGAGGAGCAGCCTACTCAGGAGACCTGTCGCAACCCTGTGCTGATCGAAGCTGGGGTGGCACGTTTGGTCAAGAGCGCGCATCATCCTTGGGAGAACCTTCTGCACTGAGTCTTGAGATCCAAGTCTCTCTAAGCGCCGGCTGAAAAACTGTATCACACACGGTGAGCCTTGCTGATGATCCGGCAGTCTGGAGTCACATTTTATCAATAGTCTACTTCCAGATCCTTTCAGGTGTGGAAAATTGGCCATAAGCAAGATGAGAGCACCAAATCCTAATCACTAGACCACCAGGAATGTTGCTATTAGCAAGATGAATGGAGATATTACTTTATGTCCACAAGAGCTGAGTCTCCAAGCAGAACGCAACACAATTCTGCTATTTGTACATTTGTGATTGTGGACCTTTGTGTCTGTGACAAGGATTTCAGTGACGCCCTTTCCCTGCTATCAGCAAGGCAGTTTGCAGTGTGCTGGCCAATAGTGGGTGGACACGAGGCCCCCAACCAGGCTAGACACCACCTGAAAGCCACCAAGGCAGTGGGATCCGGTCAGTTCCAGGACCAAGTGACCATAACTAAGCTGCCTCTCATCTCCTAACCTGACACCAGAGCACGAAAGCAAGAACCCAGTTGAGAGACCAGGAGGACGGGGTCGAGGCACCTACCTGCAGTCTTGGAAGCCAGGGGCAAAGATGGGGACGCAGTGGAGATGGGGAGGGGGAGGAGTCTGGGCTGTGTCTTCAGAAGGAGCTCCTGAGCAGCCCACACTTGAGAGATTCCACCAGGGTGGTTTTCCAGATCCGAGGGGCCGAACAGCTTGTTTGGTTCTCGGCTGAAGGTTCTATGTGGGTCATGGTTGCTGGATGAAGAGTCCCCAGTTCACATCCTGAGCGTGAATAAAAGAGGACCTGTTATTCACAGAGAAACAGAAGCCTGAGCAAATATCAAATGCTGATTCTCATGAGTCAGATCCCCCAGGCTGCACGCCCCTGGTATCCGACTTTTACCAATGTTGCGGATACATTTTGCTGAGTCCTTATTTAGTATTCAGAAAGTTCATGTACAATGCACATTATGTGCTTTTCACCATTTTAACCATTTAAAGTGGATAATTCTGAGGCTTCAGTACATGACAGTGTTTTACGACCAGGGCTACCATACAGTTCTAGAGCATTTTATCACCTCGGAAGGAAACCGGCATGACCAGCAGTCACTTCCCACTCTCCTCTCTGCCGCACCCTCGGCAACCACCAATCTGCTCTCTGTCTCTATGGCTTCTGCAGTCTCCATTGCATTTTGATGCATAAGGAACTGGGTGGAGTGATTCCTGTAAAGCAATCATATTAAGGGTGGAACTGGGTCAGCCCTGTTGGATTGGCCAGGGGTGCCTCTCCCCCAGAGCGGAGGGGTCTAGTTCCTTTCCGGAGCTGTGACGTGCAAGATGACCAGGAGGAGGGCATCACCAGGTACAAAGTGGAATGCTGGGCAGGGGGTGCTGGGGGACACAATAATCTTTCCACTTTCTTCTGTCTCAGTCCTACAGAGAGAAGCAGGGGTCTGCCAACACTGGATACTTCACAAATTTACTCATTCATTCATTTATTCATTCATTTTAACGAATTTAATTTTAATTTTAACTTTGATATTTCAGTTATAGTTGACATTCAATCTTATTTTATATTAGCCTCAGGTGTACAGCATAGTGGTTAAACATGTCTATAATTTATGAGGAGATCTCCACCCCCTGCCCCACCCCGATTAGTCTAACACCCATCTGGCACTATACAGAGTTATTACAATGTTATTGACTATATTTCCTCTGCTGTACTTCATATCCCGTGACTGTTTTAACTAGCAATTGGTACGTCTTAATCTCTTCTCCTTTTTCACCCAGCCCACGACCGCCTTCCCATCTGGCAACCACCAGTGTGTTCCTGTGTTCTCTGTATCTATTACTCTGTTTCTGTTTTGTTTATTTTGTTCTTCAGATTCCACATGTAGGTAAGATCATATGGTAATTGTATTCCTCTATTTGACTAAGGTCCATCCATGTTTTTGCAAATGGTAAGATTTCATTAAACTACTAGAAGAAAACATAGGCAGTAAGTACTCTCTGACATTGCTCTTAATCATACTTCTTCTGATGTATCTCCTCGGGCAAGGGAAATGAAAATAAAACAAACAAATGGGACTATATCAAACGAAAACCTTTTTGCACAGGAATAGAAACTATCAACAAAATGAAAAGATAACCAACTGAATGGGAGAAGTTTGCCAAAGATATATTTGATAAGGGGCCAATATCCAAAATTTACTGAAATCTCATACAACTCAACACCAAAAAAAGCAAGCAAGCAATCAAGAAATGGACAGAGGACCTGAATACACATTTCTGCAAAGAGGACGGACAGATGGCCAATAGACATATGAGACAATGCTAATGTCACTGATCATCAAAGAAACTCCAGTTAAAACCACAATGAGATATCACCTCCCACTAGTCAGACTGGCTATCATCAATAACTCAAAAAATAACAAGTGTTGGTGAGAATGTGGAGAAAAGAAAGCCCTCATCACTGTGGGCGGGATTGCAAATTGATGTAGACACTATGGAAAACAGTATGGAGATGACACAGCCATTTTACTTTTGGGTATTCATCTGAAGAAATACAAAACGCTAATTCGAAAAGATATATGGACCCCTACGTTCACTACAGCGCTATTTACAGCAGCCAAGATGTGGAAGCAATCTAAGAGCCTATCAACAGATGACTGGATAAAGAAGAAGTGGTACATATATACGATGAACTATTACTTGGTCATAAGACACAAACTTTTTTTTTTTCTTAATGGAAAACAAACATTTTTGAAGAGCCTCCTATGCGCTAAGCACAGTGCTAGGAATTGAAAAGAACAGACCTGCCCAAGATCCATGGTCTTGGGAACATACAGACCTGGGAACAATCTGACATCAAATATAACATGAGTGCTTTTGATGGCGGGGAGTGGGGGGGGCGTTATTGACAAATCCTTCAGAGAACCAACCTTAAGGTCTACATAGCGGGGAGTGATCACGCCACCCTGGCTGCATCCCGGGCTCAAACGGCAGCCTCATTTCCACCCGCTTTGTCCCCACCACCAGCTCCTTAACAGGGACCTGTTGGAGCTGCGACATGCGGCCTGAGGCGAATTTCTTCTCCCCTACTCAGATGAACCCCTCTGCTCTTACTTGTTAACTTCCGTGCATCCCACCAGATGTATCTTGCTACGTACGACCTCTACCAGAAATTTCCTCCCCAGCAGGCTCAGGCCACGAGTGGTTTTCCATCGTGACCCCACCAGACTGCAGGGTAATTGTGTGATGCTCTTCCCCTCTAGACTAGGAGACGATGTGAGGGGAGAGACCATATCCATAGAACCTGGCTAAGGTAGAATGCTATATAAATAACTTGCCTCAAGGTGATCCACACAAGAGCACTTCACAGGTAACCAGTTGACTTTCTGTCTCAAGTGACTTCCGATCTGGCCAGACCATTGCTTCCAGTTCTGAATCCTGGGAGATGCTGACCTACAGCTGATCTCTTCCAGCTGAACTGCTGTTAACTTTTCCCACTAATGATTGAGCAAGTTCATATAACCAACTCACAACTTTCCTGCAATTTCCTACCTGCTTTCTGCAGGAAGATGCCTTGTCTGGCTCACTAAGATCCACCTTGGAGAATCTGATCACGACCGAATTTGACTCAGAGGTACACCACAGAATTCCTGGCATCTCTCCCTGCCTTGGAGGCCGTGGCGTTCTCCTTCTTCATCACGAGATGGTGCAGCAGGGCCGGGTGTCAGCCCATACTGGTGTCCTGGGGAAGCAGCTTCCATCAAGCTCAGACTGTGTACTCCTCAATGCAGGCTGTGAATTTGAGGCAGAGAGGGCAGGAGGAAGATACTGACTTCGTGCTGGTTAGCTCCGAAGGTGTGAAAATATCGATTTCTTTGGAGAAGAAGCACAAAAGTGCACCTATGGTCAGGCCCCCCACTGCAGTAACATCACCAGAAGAGTGGAGAGTTAGGACTAGCCTGTTACCTAATTCTGGCTCATACTTTGAAATACTTTTCTGTGTGTGTCCCACCCCCAGCTCCTGTGACCTGAGGTGTGGCTGGGAGGCAGACATGAGGCCTGGGGTGTCTGTGGGTGTGAGACTCTTGCTCACAGGGTTGGGAAGAAGAGAACGCAGCATCGAATGCCAAGGAGTCAGAACTCGAAACCAGGACTCGGCCTTCTATGTGGTTGGAAAGGTGTCTGTGGGAAATTGGGAGGCTAGAATATATGGTATTTCTCTGTATGTTAGCTTTAATCATCTACTTTTGTGGGTGAAAAAAAGGGGTTCCATGGAAAAATTAGGGAATGATCTGATCCTAAATTTGTAACTGGGCAGGTCATGGTGGGTAGTCATGCCCCGTGAATATGACTTCTTTAAAAGGCTTATCTTTGCCTTAAGCAAAGCTGCCCATTGTTTCCATGAATCTAGCTTAACAGAGCTTTGAAATGCCTTCAGACTACTCCTTCTAACACCTACCACTACTACCAAGAGAGAACAAAGTCTTGTTAACTACCTTGTAATCCAATCTCTGCCTTGCTGTCTCCACCTGCAAGAAATCTTCCTTAAGGTCTCTCCTTAATTTCAAATGCATAAATGTAACGGCAAAACTGTTATTCTCCAGAGCATTGGAGATCTTGGTTTCTGGCTTATGTCATCCTTATAAAAATTATAAAATTATAAAATCTTATAAAAATCGTCTACGAGTTTGGATATTTCTTATGTCAACAAAGCTATACCAAATCAGATTTTGTAGCCATTTAAATAAACAGTGTTAACCTTGAGCAACACTGGTTTGAACTGCAGGTGTCTCCTTGTACTCATTTTTTTTTTCTATAAATTCTGTTGTTACTAGAAACCTCCCAAAATACAGGTCTGTGTGCTTGATCCGCTACTAAGCCAAACCCCGAGACACTGGCGTTTGGAGACAGGGAAAGGTTTATTCACTTTGGCCAAAGAAAGAGAACTGGACAGCAAGATCTCTCAAATCCATCCTTCCCCAAAGAGCCAAAGTAGGGAGTTTTTATGCAGCTGGGGAGTAAGAGAGGGGCGGCTTCAGGGAAGTGAGAGGAAAGTCTGTGTGGCTGCAGCCACAGGTAACACTTTGTGCAACTAGACTCCTAGGCATCAGCAGCTGGTCGCAACTTTCTTAAAGGCATTCGTTCTTTCTGCAAAACAGACTCATAAAATCTTGCAACTCTAAAGTTAGCTCCCCCTGCTTGACACAGAGACAGTACATCAACAATTGACAGTTATATTGTGAGAACAATGAGTGCTAGGTTGAAAATCCAAGCTTCTGCAAAATATCTAACCATCGTGCATCTGTGATGTTATCTTAAAGCGAAAGCAGAAACTAGATATCTTATAACCTATGTTATTGTTTAAACTATCATCTATCATCGTTTTGCGTGTAACTAGCTATATTTTTCCATTACCCCAAGCAAAGTGTGCTTCTAAGCAATTCTCCTGGAACTTGCTTTTAGGCAGGCCTTCAGAACGTGGTAACATATACCTTCTTAATCGTTCACTATGAGCCACGTGACAACCAAAGGATTGAAACATTTTGTTAAGACCTATACTCTTATCTCTAGACTCTATGATCTAATGCCAAAACATGTTTACTATTTTCTGTCAGCCTCACTGTAAATGTATTTTGCTTCCTTCTGATTTTAATAACTATTTCTTTTCTGTATATTTTATTTTAAGGGTACACTGTTACGATACATATGATGTACCAACTCTGTGTTAATCAACTGTTTACGTTATGGATAAGGTTTCCAGTCAGAAGCAGGCTTTAGTAGTTAAGATTTGGGAGAGTCAAAATGATACACAAATTTTCGACAGCAAGGGTAGCGAGCACCCCATCCCCGTGCAGTTCAAAGGCCCATTGTATTCATGACCATGTATTCGTGAGCATTTCCAATCATGGAGACATGGTTTGAGTAAATGTCAAATGGAAACACAAGGCATGAATATTAAGTGTGTGAAATCTACACACTTAAACATTCCGCAGGAAATTCTACATATCAAAGAGTTGATCTTCCTGTATGTTGTGGTGGTTTTCCAACTTTTCTGCCTAAATTTCTACATAGACAAATGCTTACCTTTTTATTTTTTTAAGACATGCCGACAGAGATGGAACCCACTGTTGTCACTGCCTTCATAATTGCCTCTTCCCACTCACAGATGTTCATGAAACCAGCGTCACTGGCAGCGGAATACTTAGTTTTGTATTCGCAAGATTCATTCTGTCCCAGGAAAGGAGAAGAGACGTGATTTTTTTCTACCACCCACCACATGCAAAACATAAGTTTAAGACAGTCTGTAGCTTAACGATTTCCAAGTCAAGTTTGTTATGAAGCATCCCAGAGGGTGAAATGCTATTGTTTGTTTTAAAATTGAAAAATTAGCTGCTGTCTATTGAATGAGACACTCTCGGTCTCACCTGGTCATAAGACATGATTCATTTTGGAGAAATCTGAACTATAGACAGAATGGTAGGTACAGCTCCCCATAACACAAAAGTAACGACAGCTACGTGGTAACCATCTAATCAGAAAACTGTGCGAGGTAATACATTTTAAGACCTTAGAGTTTGCAGGTATAGATTCCACAAGGTAAATCGTGAATTCTAAACATTGGCATATATTTTTTTTAAAGTGTTCATATTTCAGAAGCAGAGCCGGAATGGTAAGATAAGAAGCTCCGTTTACCACGCGTGGTATGAATAGAACAGCTCTGAGTCCGGGCCTCCATTGTCCTTAACATGCTGGAGAGCATAATCCATTCGGCCACCATTGCAGCCCTCACTGCCTTGAGACCGAGAGCAGTCCACCAGGTTCTGCTCACTCAGAAAAGTAAGTTTGCCACTTCTCCGGACCATCTCTCCTTCGAGGGGACCAGTTGCACTAACCAGCCGACAAGAACCACGCTGACTGAAAGGATATGAAAAATATCTGTCGACGATGGCACGTTGCATATTGTTCAACTCTACCATAGAGGATACAAACTGATTTCTAAAAAAATTATTTTATTCAATTTCTAAAAAATTTATTTTATTTTATTCCAGTTTTATGGAGAAGTAACTGACACACATGACTAAGTTTGAGGCATTAAACGTGAAGGTTTGATTTCCATATATTGTGAAATGAGTACCACAATATTCAGCTACCCTCTGTCTTCCCATATGGATACAAAAACAGAAAACAAGGACAAAAAGAATAGAGGGGAAAATTTTTTCTTCTCTTGATGAGGTCTCTTAGGATTTAGGCCTTTAACGACTTTCCGACGTATCATACAGAAGCGGTAGTTATAGTCATCATGTTGTCCGTGACATCCCACATACTTATTTATCTTAGACAACTGGGAGTTTCTACCTATGACCACCTTCCTCCGATTCCCTTTCCCCAACTTGGTAGCCACAGATCTGATTTCTTACTGTATGAGTTTGTTTGATTCCATATATAAGTGACATCACACAGTATTTGTCATTCTCCGCTGCCTTATATTTCACTTCGCATAATGCTTTCAAGGTCTATCCATGTTGCCCCAAATGCTAGGATTTCCTCATTTTTTATGGCTGGATAATGGCAATTTCTTTGTCGCTTCACTCTTGGAGAGAGATCTGCTACATGTTTGCACACCCCATCCCTCCCAGGAGTGTGTTGGGGGCCCATAGCCGATGTATTAGATTACGAATATGCAGATTATGACCTGTTGGATGAGTAGGCACATGTCACACACACGAGGTTGGCAGGTAGCTCCCTTAGCAGCCCAGCACCCGCTTTGAGGAATTGTTTTCATCGAAGGCGCAGATTCAATTCGCTCACACAGATGAAGTGAAATCACAAGTTTTATTCCTTAGAAATTTCAGAATTGAGGGAAGGTGAGGAGAAGGGGCACATAAGTGCTGGGGTAAGGGGGGCCCTCCGTCCAAGGTCACAAGAGAACAGGTTATAGAGTGCAGGGTAGCAAGTACCTATTGCTTCAAGGTGGTTGGATGAACAAGAGTCACCTTTCTAAGGCTCGGCTTGAGGTGTTTATTTTAAAAGGTGTCTGGGAAAAGCAAAGCTGGAGCTTGGGATGGGAATCCTAATCTCAGCTCTTTATTTGAAAACCTGGACTCGGGGTTGAGCAGGGTTGTCGTACTGTAAAATGCATAGGCAGCAAGTCCAAAGAGCTATTTCCTCATCACAGGACTTACATAGCCTTCCTCACTCGAATCCACAGATAAGGGGAAATCTGCAGTGGTGCTTTCCCCTTTTTGTGCTTCCGGTTCTGGAGTGAGTTCATATTCTGCCAGTAACTTGACAACGGCCTTCAAAGAAAAGAAAATTGAATGTTGTAATGCAAGAGGTTACTTTGGTAAAATAGTGAGGAGAGGGAGCAGAAAATCTTTAGCGGTCCATGCCACACTCACCATGTCACTAAAGGCGTGCACTCCTTTGGTGGCATCCTCATCTTTTCCGCTTTCTCCTTTATCGTGAAAATGCTTCATGGTCTCTTTGATAATTGTCTCCAACACTATTTTCTGGAACATATCTTTAAGCTGGAGAAAAACATATAGCCTATCATTTTTTATTTCCATATAAAACCAACTCAGCTTCACCCAGTGGATTTGCAGACAGATCGGAAGAGAAACCACGGCCAGGGACGGCTTTCTACTTCTGGGAGCTGTGCTCCAGCACACACACGACAGGGATGCATGCCACACTGTGCTCGGTAACAGGTGCCATGAAGCTATGGCCTTGGTGAGAGCCGGCCGCCAGAAGCTGCTCTCTGCTGTACACTCGCAACAGATTAGACTATTCTCTGTGGGGATCCTCTGGACAATTTCAGAAGTTACCGACCTTGTTAAGCAGTCCCACGGGCTTTGCCTGCAGCGGGTTTAATTGTGCCTCTCCACTGTGGTCAACTGTTGGAGCAGCTGAGGCTACTCCCAAGCAAAGGAGAGTCAGGAGGACGTAAGGATTCATGTTCCAAAAACCTAGGAAGGAAAAAGAAAGGTCTGATTAGAACAAACCTTCTAAAAAGCCATCGTATTTTCCGCTGAGTCGTTATAGCCACTACGGTGAGATAGAAACACTTAATTTATCCTGAGATCGAAACACTTAATTTAGCCACTACAGTGAAATAGAAACACTTCATTTACATGAGGACTGTGGAGGAAGGCGAAGGACGTGGTTGGAGAAAAAAGCGGACTAAGCGGATGCACTGGATTCAGCTACTGACATGGAAGGCGGCTGGACAAGGACTCTAGGAACTGAAACGGCGATGTGCAGTGATCATTTAGGTTTTGAGAAGAGTGTAAAGGTATTTTATGAGCCAGAGGCTACAACTGCGAACCAAGCACAAGGTTGGTCCAGGCATTTACCTAAAGAACTGGGGTGTCCCAGGGAAACCTCACTAATGAGGACACCCTCAAGTAGGGACGGAGAACCCAGGTGTTAGGTGGCCACCTCACACTTTTCTTCTTGACTATTGCATGGCAGGGGTGAGATATGCCTTCAACCTCTCTCTTCTTGAATTGAAATCTTTGAAAAGCCTTCCTAGGGGAGGATGGCAAGAGTGCAGCCAGCATTTGGGCTCTGCCACTCACACTCCTACTTCCTCCTCCAGACCAGCATAGTGGTCACCTGGCTTGATGGAGCCCAGAAGCAGCACCTCCCTCTCCCCCCTCCGCCAGCCCTCCCCCGCACACACTCCCACACACACACTCCCACCACCGGTTTCTGAACCCTGACAGGGCCCAGACCGTTGGCCAGGGACAAAGGACATTGGTGCTGTAGGCAGGACAGGGGAAACGAAGCTCCTCCGCCTCTGCCTTCCACACGCTCTAGAATCTCCTACAGGATGCTGAAACAGCACAAAGAGCAGCGGGCCCCGCAGTCCCAAGGGCTGCGGTCAGGTCATTGGGTCCTGCTCAGCCAGCCTATAGGACGACGCCTCCTGGAGTCCGAGAATCCTGGATCCTAAGACTGGTGGACCGGCTTGTTCTTAGGGTGTCCCCGCCAGGCCCAGGCCCAGGCCCTGAAGAGGGTGCTCACCAAAGCTGGGTGCAGCTGTGCGGGTGCAGTCAGCAGGTGCAGATCCAGCGGTCTCTGATGCGTGGTTGTGGCCCAAGGCCGCGTTTTTAAAGACGAGGACCAGCCTGGCTGGCCGCGCCCCCACCACCGCCCTGCTCCGTTGGCTATGCTGGCCTGTGGGCGGGGCCTCCGAGTGCCTAGACTCCAGGTGAGTGGCAAAGCTCAGTAGGACTCAATTTGTGCCTGGGCAGATGCTACCTGCCTGAGAGGAACCTGGACATGGCGAGCTGGGAGGACCCAGGAAAGCGCTGAAAACTGTCCCACCCCTCCCTGGGACCCAGATCAATCAGTTATCCCAAATTCACAGGTGGTTCATGAAAAGAAGCTTATAGGGAGCCTCAGCTGGATTTCCAGCATAACTCTGCGTGTCCTTTTTAGTGTTTGATTAAAATCTCAGGAGGCCGGAGAACCGTATAATGTAGTCTACTGGTTCCTGTTTATTGCACAGCAAAGCAGGAGTGGGGTGGAAGAAGGCAGATCCCACAGGCAGACGTGTGCTCACTGTTTCGGCCTGGGTATAGCTGGGTTTTGGAGGAATCTGGAGTGGAATGGCAATGCCGGAAACGTGGGGGCCCAGGCCCTAATCCTTGCAGGAAAGGGGCGGGACTGCTAGGTCTCCAGAGAAGAAGTGGCAATTGTTACACTCCTTTCCTGCGTTCCCTAGTCAGGGAGTCTTCTCCATCAAGCCTTTCTCAAAACCAACAGGAAGAAGTTATTTACCGAAAACTGCGGTGTAATAAATGGAGGAAAGCTGGAGGATGGAAACCGCTCTTCCTCCTCCACTCTCTGCGTCATGGATTATTGTGTCTTCCTCAATTTCCAACCTACCTTTTTTCGAGGTTTCATTTAAGAAATTGACTTGAATGGCTTTTACTTCAAGGATTTTTACTTCGACTTACATTTAATGTCAGATTAAAAAGATGATTGTGAAAATGTTTTAAATAGAGGAAAACATATTTCTGTATTAAATATTAATTTCTATAATTAAGAATGTAAGAAACCCAAATCAGAAGTGTCCTTTCTTATTACCTAAAAATACCTATTAATTATAGAAAACACCTTTTAGAAAAAAAAAACATTCTTACCTGACGTCCTTTTCTCTGCATACTTTTAATTCCTTAAATACAAATGGAATCACAGTTCATGTAGACTAGTAAACTATTTTCTGCTTACAATTAAACTCGTCAGCATTCTAGAACCACTATCAGACACATCTTTTTTACTGTGATGAAATGTACATAACATGTGTATTATTTTTTGTGACTGGCTATTCTACTTAACCTAACATCCTTAAAGTTCATCCATGTTGTACCATCTGATAGAAATTCCATTTTTTTAAAGAAGTGAATTATATGCCATGTGTAAATGTAGCATGGTTTGTTACCGCAGCCATCCCCACACGGACATGTGAATTATCTCCACATTTGCCCATTGCGAATAATGCTGCTGTCAACATTGTCATATACTTGTTTGAGTTCCTCTTTCGATTCTTTGGGGTGTACGCCCAGAAGTAGAATGAAGTGCTAAATATGGTAAATCTGTGTTAATATGTTTCATGTTTCCCACAGCAGCTGCACCAGTTTACATTTCTATCAGCATTGCCTGGTAATCTAATCTGATTTGATTTGCAAATATTTTCTCAAATTCTGTGAGTTGCCATTTCATTGAGTTAATAGTGTTCTTTGATGGATATTTTAAAAGTTTTCGATTGCATCTAATATGTTGTTTTTTTGTTGCTTTTTGGTTACCTGTTCGTTCTTTTTGACGTCTTATGCCAGAAACTACTAATCATTACCTACCATGAGGTTCTTCCTTTGTATTTTCTTCTAAAGTTTTATAGTTATAGTTCTTATGTCTGAGTCTTTGATTCATTTTGTGTTAATTCTTATACATGATATTCAGTAAGAGTCCAGCTTCATTCTTTTGCATGTGGATGTGGGATTTGTTTAGCATCATTTGTTTAAAAGACCATCCTTTCCCTATTAAAAGCTCCTGGCAACCCCGTACAATTAAAAAATTAATTTATTAAACATTTTATCTTAATAAATAATATTTAGTAAATAAAATTTAATAAATAAAATATTTGAGGAAATAGAAGCTCTTCTCTCTCAAATAAATAGAAGCTGGAGGTCATAAGTATGTCGTCAATGACTGGAGGCTTAAAAAAGATATTTTTCGTACACTGGATTTCAGCACAATCAATCATTCAAGAAATCTAAGCACATATTGTAACATATGGTTGTACAGTGGCCCTTGGGTCACAGCTCCATCAGATTGCACAGGGTGGAACCTTGCTACCGCATGACCACCTGCACCTCAGGCAATAGCTTGACAGGAGGCTGAGTGGCAGGTGCTGCTCCAAAGAATGGCATGCCCTCTGTTTCTCGGAATGTGACACGATGCACTGGAGGAAGCCTGGACTCTTTTTATACCAAATGTGCCCCAAGTCTAAAATGAGATTAAGAGATACGTAAATGCCGGAGAAATCTGGGAGAAAGCCTTTTAGTCAAGAAATTATAACATCTAATTTTGCAAAATTTGTTAAATAATGTATCACAGAAACATCCCATGCCTAACCATATTGTTCTTATTGCTACGCTTGTATTTTCATTTCTTTGCCAAATGACGTGGGTTAGTGCTAATTATTAAAATGGTAACATTTCAGTCAAGTGACCAACCTTAGCTCTGCCTTTGATAAAATGCAGCTGGCAATATCCTGATTTTTATTCAAATGCAGTCTCTGTGAAAGTGTATTCTTGCGTGCATCTGTTTAGGTTTTTGTGTTTGTTTTTGTTTGCTCACTAGAAAAAGGGTTTATATTTCCTTATACCATCTCTGGAAGTTTGAAACCATAGGCGAATGGACGAATCTCTGTGGTTGTATTTAAGACCCCGAGGCATCTTATCTCTCCCTAATGTAACAACTCGCTCCGATTTGTGTAAATTCAGTGAAATCCGATTTGTGTAAGACTTAATTTTAAAAATCATTATCCAGACCACTGTCCGTTTCTAAAATGGTTTGTTACCATTTATAGCTTTATTGAAAATACCATTTATGACTTGATATCCACACGAAGCCTCTTATGAAGGTAAGTACCCTTCTGAGCTGCTATAAACTTGCTTTTCCCGTCGAGTTAAACAGTCAGCCCATTCATTAAGTAAGTGAATAAATGAATGAATTAAGTTCTGGTCTTGTGCTCTTGTCCTTCACTGGCTGTAGTTTGAGCAATTTCTTTTTTTTTTTTTTTTTGAGAAACAATCTCTCTGTCTCTCTCCAAACAGTTTCTCAGGCTCAGACTTTCCATTTAAAATCTAAGATTGCCCCACAGTAATCGTGACTTTACAGCAGTGGGCACAGAACATGATAGATGTACGTCAGTACGATCATGGCAAGTATCTTGGAGTAGTAGGTGACAAGGGAGATGACCTGTGGCACTTCTCCCCACGTCCCTCATTCCCACCCCCAAGTCTGTAATCCATAAACTCTCCTTTGGCGGACAGAGGGCTCTTCTGTAAATCCCATCTGTGTTGTGCCATCTGCTTGACGTCTCCTCCGAGAATGGGGAGACCATCTGGCCCAGGATGCTGTTTTAATAAAATCACTTAAGGGCAGTAGTTGTTGCTCCCTTGGATCAGAAGTGTGTGCTCTACACTGAGCGTTTACATGCTATTTCATCTGGCCATGTTAGCAGTGATGCTGAAGGAGATCAGATTCCTTACTCAGAGGGCATAAAGTGGAAGCTGGGTTCCTCAGTGGATCTTATGGATCTGAGCATGAAATTCAGATGTGCTTGACCCACAGTTACAGTTCTGCATTGAGTGAGGACAATTAAGCAAGATAGGGAGGCAGCAAACACTGGGGATTGTGGGGACAGAAGGCAAAAGAAACCTAAACCACCAGATTGGAGTCAGTGACTCAGCAAAATGTGAAATGTTTACACTGAGAAGATTTTCTTGGTTTTGTTTTTTTTTCTAATTACATTTATTGGGATGACATTGGTTAATAAAATTATATAGGTTTCCAGTGTAAAGGCAATAATACACCATATGCGTGTTGCATTGTGTGTTCACTACCCAAAGTTAAATCTCTTCCATCATCATATATTTGACCCCCTTTACCTTTCTCTACCCCCTCCCCTCCACCCTTTCCCTCTGGTAACCTCTGAGCTGTTTTCTTGTCCATGAGTCTCTATTTGTTTGTCTCATTCATTTGTTGTTTTCAGTTTTATATCCTATATGTGAATGAAATCATACAGTTCTCACCTTTTTCTGCCTGGCTTAATTCGCTTAGCATGATAATCTCAAGCTCCATCCATGTTGATGCAAATGGCAATATTTCATCTTTTCTTAGGCTGAGTAACATTTCATTATATATATGTTCCACATCTCCTTTATCCAGTCATCTGTCAAAGGGCCTCTGTTCCACTCACTAAAGATGAAGTGAATACCAATGACCTCATAAAGCTGTGTTAAACGTTAAGTGAGGTAACACCGGTGTTAACAGAGCTAGCCACCTCCAGAATTTCTCCGTTGAAAATGGAAATATCCTTGAGTAAATGATAGTTAATCCAAAGGCCCACAAACATTGCAGTGACCACTGTTGCCATTACGTATTACCTATTGGTCCCGTTTATTGTATATCTGTTCCACATCTCGTGTATACATTCGTCTATTGACGAACACTTTAATGGCTTCCATATATAGGCTGTTGTGAACAACGCTGCAATGAACACAGGAGTGCATAGACCTTCAGTGTTTTGGACAAGAAACAGTTTATCCATTCATTATTCATGGACAATTAAGTTGTCAACGTACCTTGACTACGCGCGCGCGCGTGCGCGCACGCGCACACACACACACACACACACACACACACACACATGCATACACAGACACTCACACACACAAAGATGTATCATTCTGCCATTAAGAAAACAAAATAAAATTTTGCAGTTTGCTGCAAAATAGATAGGATTTGATGGCATTGCTCTAAGTAAAATCAGTTTGACCAAGAAAAACAAATATCATGTGGTCTTTCTCATATAGAGATTTTAGAGCAAACAAATCACATCAAAACAAACAAACAAACAAGAAACAAAGCTGATAAATATGAGAACAGATTGGTGGTTGCCAGAGGTAGGGGTGGGGAGTGGGAGAAATAAATGAATGAGTTAGAAATGTTTTAAAAACTTAAAAATTAAATTTAAAAAATCTGAGGGGACAAAACAGAACAAAACCTATAGATTCTTCCCCCTATCTTATCTCCTGTTCTACTTCAGCCTCAATTCCAACTTTAGCCGGGGCAGAGAAATTACTTTCCTTAAACCTGCAAGTAAAATGATAAATAGAATCTAGAACGTCTTCAATTGCTCGTACACTGAAAGGGTCGTTCAAACTAGGTTTTATTTTCTTTCCTCTGTTTTCAGATGTACTAGCATGCAGAGAGGTTTCTTAGTACGAGAAGTTTGTTTCTTGCTGGAGCTTAGCGAAGGCTGCAAGGAGTAATCGATACATTCCGACGTTCTAAACATTTTCTGCAAAGTTTCCTAAATTCCAGCCTCGTGCGGTGTTATCTATATCTCCAGGTTCGATAGGTGACAGGTTAGCCAGGAGATTTTCTTGCTGCTGCCTACCATAGTATGGCTCAGCCAATTGCCCGTTTTATGGGCTCTTATTTACAGTACCCTATTTCTACTGGTTTCTCCATTAGACAGTAATCTTTGAAATAGTTAATATGTTCTCTGTGTGGAATGGGGTAGTTTCTCTCGAAGCAGAGCTACATTCCATCAAAAGTTTAGTGCAATTGGGATTAAACGAATTGAGGGACGTTGTCACAGCCAGGTGCACTTTCTTTTCGTGCATCCGTTCTCTTTGTCGTTGGTTTTCTTCTCAGAGTTTTTATACTCACTTTCGGCAATTATAGACTTCTGTAAGTTTGAGGATGGTAGACTCAGGAACAGGAGAAAGCCTCTTGTCTAACAGCATAACACTGCTACTGGTTGGCTGACCGAGACATGAGTTCATCGTAAATGGATCACTGAGGATTACAAAGATTGACCCGATCTCCCGATCAGTCCTGGAAGAAGGCTTGGCCAGCTGCACCCGAAGTACTTTCAAGAAGGAGGGTATGATGGGGAAAAAATGCACAGCCAGGTCAAATGGAAACCACATGCTTAGTTTTATAAGAAGTTCCGTGGTTAATGTGATCAAATGGTACAAAATGTCAGTTATAAATAAAGAATTCTGAGGTATAATGGACTGCTTGCATGGTGACTGTCGTTAACAAAACTGTATTATGAACCTCATTTTATTATGCTTCTTTTTATTGTGCTTCACAGATACTGCATTTTTCATAAACTGAAGATAAGAACTTCCAGCCGTAAACAGGTCATGATGCGCTGAAGGCTCAGATGACCATTAGCCGTTTTTAGCAGTAAAGTATATTTAATTCGAGTACGTATATTGTTCATTTAGACGTAATGCTATTACACACTCAATAGACTACACTATAGTGTAAACATGAATTTTATAGGCACCGGGAAACCAAAAAAATTTGTGTGACTCACTTTATTGTGATATTTGCTTTATTGTTTATTTATTTATCTCAAGATATGGCTATATCTGAAAGTTGTTAGGAGAGGAGATCTTAAGTGTTCTCGTCACACAAAAAAAGTAAATTGTATAAACCTTAGTCCTGTTCACTGTTTCTTTCGCTGTGCAAAAGTGTTTTAGTTTGACATAATCCCATTCATTTATTTTTGCTTTTACTTCCCGGAAGCTTTGAGGTCAAATTGATAAAAATCCCCTGTAAATGCAAGGTCCATGAATTTAGTACTTACAGTTTCTTTGATGCACTTTTGTTCCAGGTCTTACATTCAGGTGCTTGATTTGTTTTGAGTGATGTTGGGTGTACGGGGATAGAACGCAGGCGTTTCATTCTTTTGCAGGTGACTTTCCAGTTTTCCCAGCACCACGTATTGAAGAGGCTTTCCTTTCTCTATTATAAGTTTTTGGCTCCTTTGTTGAAAAATATTTGTCAGTAAATACAGGGTTTGTTTTTGGACTCTTAATTCTGAGACAACCATCTGAGAATATATTTGCAAGTAATGTTTTCAATTAGGCGCTAATATCCAAAGAGTAAAAAACTCTCACGCAACAACAATAACAAAAAAACAAATCCAATTAAAAATGAGCAGAGAACTTGAACAGACACTTCCCAAGGAGACAGATGGCAGGCAGAAAAAGTTGAAAACAATATGATTTCACTCATGTGCGGTATAAAGCTAAAAGCAATAGGTAAACATGACAAACGAACAGAGACTCATGGAACACTGACAGTGGATTAGGGGTTACCAGAGGGAAGCGCGGGACGGGAAGGTAGACGGGGTAAAAGGGATCAAGTATGTGGTGACAGAAGAAAATGTAACTTTAGGTGGTGGGCAAACAATGCAATATTTATATGACATAATGCTGAACTGTACACTTGAAACTTATTTGATTTTATTAACCGATGTCACCCCTATAATTTTAATAGTTTTTTTTTAAAGAAAAAGGGCATGAAAAAAGAGAGCAAATCTTAAATGTTCTCATCATAAGAAAAAAAAATTGTAAGTATATGAAGTGAAAGATGTTAATTAAACTTTTAGTGCTAATTGTTTTGTAATGTATACAGATACCAAATCATTATGTCATACACCTAGAATTAGCACGATGTTACACGTCTATTATAGCTTAGAAAGTTGGAAACAAACAGAAACTACTAAGTCATTTGCCGAAATAGCCGTACCATTTTACATTCCCACCAGCAGCGAATAAGTAATCTATTTTCTTTGCATTCTTACCAGCAGTTGGTCTTGTCACAATTTTTTTTTATCTTAACCAATCGCCATGTAGTGATAAATTGTCGTGATTTTTATATGACTAGCCCTAATTTCTAACGGCACAGAATAGGTATTCATGTGCTTAGCTTATTTGCAATTCAGATATTGTCCTTGGTAAAAATAAGGAGTTGTCAAGCACTTGGACTTTGTACATATAGCGTACGATGTCAGGAGCTAATTCAGTGTCTAACACAAAGGCTGCTGTCCTTGCATACATTTATCAATGGTTGATCTACAGGCATTGGCCCTGAATGGCTCATTTATACACTATGTTAATGAATTTTTGATGTTCAGTAGTGCCTCTAATAGAGAAATATAGCAAAGAGTGTCATCTTTCTCTCAAACATAATTTTTGTCACAGCATTTGCGGCTGTTTTGACGAGCTTCTCAGTGTGAATGTGGATTATGGTTGTTTGTGCTACAGGGAGACTGTTTCTGTCCCTCTACAGTTTCAGGCTCTTCTTTGGATTTAGTGACAGGGCACACTGAGGTCTCCTGGGAAGGCATTAGGAGTGGTTTTAGAACCTACACCCAGCTGCTTTACTAGCAAGTCACTGTGCTTTATGTGAGGCCACAAGTAAGCATTAAGGGCTTTGTGCTGATATTCAACAAAATTTTCTA
The DNA here is from genome assembly GCA_004027375.1 of Macroglossus sobrinus. NCBI lineage: Eukaryota > Metazoa > Chordata > Mammalia > Chiroptera > Pteropodidae > Macroglossus > Macroglossus sobrinus. The sequence goes on along the minus strand of PVKZ01004194.1, from coordinate 65,811 downwards.
ATGGAAAATACTCTGGGGTTATGGAGCCAGAGGTCTGCTGTTCCAAGAAAATCTATCTTTCGTATTTCATTGTCACACGTTGCTACGTAACATGATTAACTTACTTACAGTTGGCTGCCCATGCAAAGTCATAGATTGACTGTATTATCTCAGCCCATAGAAGTACACATTCTATAACAATACTCCTTTTTTTTTTTCACTATTTACGTATCCAATTATAACTTGATATGAGAAGCTAAGTGACATCTTTCTTCTTCCTTCCTCCCCTTACAACTGTAAATAATGTCAACAAGCCAGAGCTCAGATGATCTCTAGGTATGAGGCCAGGGCATTTTTCCTGGGCTTGTCTTGTCAGCATACTCAAATAAAAAATGCAAAATTTCTCTAGTGGTTAACTATGGCTATGTAACGCAACACACCAGAGTCCTGCCTGAAAACAATGATTTTTCAGCGTTACACACAGGTCTGTGGTGTAGCCAGAGGTTTTCCGACCTAGGCTGGGTGCGGCTCACCCTGTTTCATGCTTCTCTAGTTATCCGTGGATTAGTCAGGTCATGCTCCTCATGTGGAAGTGACAGAGATACAAGAGGGTTTGCAGAAGGGCCTGTGCTCAGGATAGGCAAATTGTGCCTTCCGACTTATTCTATCAGACAAAGCAAGTCATACAGCCCTACCCCGAACCAAATGAGCAGGGAAGTACAGCCGCCTATGCAAGAGAGGTGAAGGAGATGAATGTTTATGAAGAAGACTCCATCTAGTAGCTAGGTTCCAAGAGGACTTGTCCCCACACAGCAAGGTAGAAGCGTATGGTATTCTTATACACAGGTGTCATATCGCATGACTTTCCCCGTGCTCTGTAAGAGGCGGTGAACACAGTCCACTAGGTTTAAGAGAGAAAACATAGACCCCATTATTCAACTGAAGAAGTACCAAGCTCTTTTTTAAAAGAAGACTACATGAAGTTGAAGATATTCATATGGATATCTCTAGAAAATGCAATCTGCCACAAAAAGAATAAAATGGTGCTTTTCAATCAACGGGCTTCCATTGCAGTCAGTGCTTTGGAGGTTGTAGTGTACTCTCAGGGTCCAGGGTGATGGTGGGTACCATTTAGTATCCTAAAGAAACAATTTCCTCAAAAGGAAATGATCTCTAGTTTTCCAGAATGTAGGTTTCTCCTGGACACTGGAATCTATGTTGATTTTAAATGACTGTCTTGTGCGAGACCTTGACACATTGGCTGACATGGAGAGTGGGCAGTGCCAATAGAAAGAAGGGCCTCTGAGAGATAGTCGCGAGATCAACCTGTGCCCAAGGGTGTGTTTTCAGGTAGGTGAGAGAGGTCAAGCAGATATGAGTCTGCAGATTCAGGGCACAGACTGCCCGCTTCACAACGTGTGAAGCTGGGGCATACCACAGAACCTGTCTCGGAATAAGAAACCTTCTCATTTCTTATTCTGTACAACGGGAATGAGAAAATACTTGTTTTGAGGGCTCAGGTGTACCAATGCATACAAAGCATTAGCATTGGCACTGGGCAAGTTCTCGACAAATACAAACTAATATAAGAATGGTGGTGACTGATGCTGCATTGGGGTGGACCAAGAGCAGAGAAACACTGGGTGTTTGCTATAGACTGAATGTTTGTGACCCCAGTTTAATGTGCTGAAATCCTAACTCTGGAGGAGATGGTATGAGGAGTTGGGGTTTTCAGAGCTGATCAGGTCATGAGTGGGGAGCCCTCAAGAGTGGGGTTAGTGCCCTCACTTCTTCCTTCATGCATGGGCCTGGAAAAGGTGGCCATCTATGAACCAGTAAATAGGCCCTCGCTGGACTCCATACTTACTGGTGACTTGATCTTGGATTTCCAGCTTACAAAACTGTGAGAAATACATTTCTGTCATTTATAAGGTCCCCCTGTCCACTTCCAGTCTGCAGTACCCTGTTGAAGCAGAGTTGGATGTATGGCTAACAGCTGAGTTCTGATTTCCCCATGCGACCGTGAGTCTCTGTAGAGCTGGGTTGACAACACTTCTCTTTTGTGTGTTCTTTTCAATGTAAGGCCCAAGGAGAAGGATTAATCCACCTGAGGATTGTTTTGACTGCTCTTTCGTACCTATAGGATAGAAGTTGAACTTCATTGAAGGTTTTCTAAATAGAGGGCCAGAGGAACTATCGGGAACCCAAGATGAATGTCGCGTACGATGTTCCGCAGTGTTCGTTCTATGTCATTTAATTGCCTAAGTAAAGAATAAATTAAGCACTGCCATTTTTTAAATTTGTGTCAGATACATTTACATGCAACTTACTTTGCTCGATATCGTGTCATGTTCATTCTTTACGTCAGTACTTATAGATCTCCATCTTTGTTTAATGCCTGCATAGAATTCTACCGTGTGGACACATGTCTTGGTGAAATTTTGCTTGTCTGCAGATTTTTTTTTTTAATATTATAAACTTGGACAATATCGTACAAATGTTCTTTACATTCGTGTGGCTGTTTCTTTCGCTTCTTGGAAAACTCACCACGTCAATTACTATGGCCATTAGGACTTATGTAGATATTTTTAAATTGCCCTCCGAAAATGCGAGCCAATTTACACTCTCACAGACAGTGCGAGAGTCTTCCCCTCTCTTACCCAACTCGACCAACACTGCATGTATTAGTTGAGAACTCACAGGTTCGTATTGTTACGGAGAGCTCTCTCTGGCAGAAGACAATTTGTTATGAGGGTTGTTGATTTTGTCTTTAATACTTACAAATAGTTCAGCGCCATCCATAGTGGGTAATAATTCATAAAAGTAGAGTCATGTGGCATTCACATTTTTTCATGGGGGGCCATGAACAAATCAATATATGTAAATAGAGAGCAAATCGTTCTTTTTTCATGCCTTATCTCTTTTTTTTATCGTGTATACAGATTTAATGATGAATAATTCTTGAACAGTCTCAAGAAAATATTAACCAGTATCACTACTACTTTATGTCCCCATCTCATGACATTTATTTCCTGAACGCAAGTGTAAAATTGGTTATTGATTATTAAATCCCCAGTGTTGAGGTTCAGACATAGATTGTTAAGCAACAACTTCACATCTGCAGGCAACAATTTGAGTAATGAGGAGATAACATCATGGCCCTATGCCTATTACACAAGACACTGATCTCAATAACTGGGATGAAGACAGCAGTGAACTGAGAGGACCTGGGGGCAATCAGCTGGGTCCGTAAGAAGGTCGCAGTAGTCACACACAGAGTATAATGGTCCCTGAAGGCTTTTTCCCTGGCAGGTTTATAACATCCTAAGAATTTGTCTACTATAGGTATGTGAGGTCATGGTCTCTGACACAAAATATGTATACTGAGGCAGAAGTGCTTCATTGAACATGAGAAAAGAGGGGAAAATTGAAAAATTTGTGAGTGTTGTGCAGTTGATGAGACGAGAGCCAAGTAGTGCTGCATCATCGAACGTTTGAGAACACATTTGTTCTGTACATTCTATGCCTTTTGGGGGTAATCCTGAGCGCTAAAAGCATCTATGGCATGGCTTTTTAATCTGATGTCCAGCGACCCCTTGGGTTCGTAGATAGATAATATCAGAAAGCCTTTATTATTCAGGGTTCTCCAGAGAAACAAAACGTCTAGAGAGAGAAAGAGATTTATTTAAAGGTTTGACTCATGTGATTATGGAAACTGAGAAGCTCAAGATCAGCATTTGGCAAGCTAGAAACCCAAGAGTGCCGATGGTCTCTAAGTTCTAGTCAAAAAGCTGGCAAATCCAGACCAAAGAGCGGCCAGTGTTTCCGTCTGAATCCAAAGACAGGAAAAGACCAGTGTCCCAGCCAGAAGGCAATCAGGCAGAAAGAGTACTTACTCTCTTACCTAAAAATGTTCAGGTCTTTTCTTTCATTCAGGCTTTCTAGTGATTGGATGAGGGCAGCCCACATGCCAAGCAATCTGCTCTCCTAGGCGTACCCGTTGAGATGTTAATCTCGTCTCAAGCACCCTCACAGATACACTTACGATGTTTGACCAAATACATCTGTACTGACTGGCCCAGTCAGGTTGACACATAGAATTAACCATCACAAGTCCACCCGCTGCTAACTCGGTACCTGTATACGTCTCCTCAATCCGTACTTAGTTGCTAAATAAAGACACCAAGAAGCTCATACTTCTGCCTGGCATGATACAACTATGCTGGTACAACTACAAACACACTAACTCCTTGACCAGAGGAGATAAAGAGATGAGAGTGATATTTACCCTTCTCTTTAATCTCTCATAGTTTAAACAGTATGATGTAAAATCTAGGCTATTTAAAATGCTATGATATAAAGTCAGTGCTTGTGATGCTAAATGATAATTGAATAAGAGAGGAAAAGTAACAGATGTCTTATGTATAAACACACAAACACATTCAGAACTAAATTATTATGAATTTATTATTTATTATGAACATGCTCTTAATTACAATCTTTGATAATGTGGTGATGTGGTTATAATAGCTTAACTATAACGACAACTATGTTCCTCCACTACTTATTCTGTATTTCCATTGTCCTCAAGAAGTATCTCAGCTAGTTGTGGTTCTTTAGCTGGTGTGGTGATCCAAGCTCTTACTAGTCTTGCCTGCATGGAGGTGTTTTTATTTTCCGTTGACCTTGATTACAGGACACCTTTCAGAATCCTTTGCATTCCAATCTACTTCCTGACTCACATTGTGGAGCAGAAATCCTTACCCTTGGTGGTTTGGGCTAATCGTTCCAGCCAGAACCATAACTACCGTATTTTCCTGTTGAATACGGGCATGAGGGACCCAAAGTGGCTGAGAAACAGTCTTCAATTCCAGTTCAGTGGAATCATTGTTGTATTTCCTGGTGTAAGCATTCTTTTTTCTGGAACTAAAAGCTCTAGGGAAGAAAAGCACATGGCTGTGGAAATAGGAAGCAAAAATTTTACTAGTGGGTCACGAGTGGAAATAGTGAATGATGCCTCTCCCATTTCCACCCCTTCATTCTTGGAATCTTGAATCCTGGCTATTGGAGAAATGCCACCCAATTGGAATCTTGTTCACCATGTATAGCTTCCTGGATAGGCATCCCTTTATCGCTGCTAAGTAGTACCACATAGCTAGCACTGTAACTGTGTCTTCAAAAGGCCATTTCACCATTCTATGAAGCCAGCTGCGTTACTCTGGCTGTGAAGTGAGGTCCGTGAACACAAAGCAATGCTGTGTGGAATCCCATGATTCTGGATAAGGCATTCTGTCAGTCCACGGGTGTGTAATTTTAGCAAAAGCGTTGCGGGTAGCAGATCTTTATCCAGGGTAACGTCTGTATCAGGAAGAACAGAAGCCTGTCTTTTCCATGATGAAAGCAGTCTTTTGTCATCAATCTGTCACCAGGTAGCTGACTGATCACTCTGGAGAGCAGTATCATATCAGGGACTCAGGGGGCGGGGTGGGTCTGTTGCTCACAGGGTGGTCATTCAGCAGTGGCCATAGCCAGGATGGCCTCAGTCAACTGACGTTCATGTAGTTAGGACCATACATAACCTTCATCCCTGCCACCACCACCGCTCTGTTACTGAGCCCGTTGAGTGAGGACAGGTATGTCTGGGGAAAGAGAGTGGCCAGGAGCCACAGAATGTGTCATGCCGTCCACTTAATTATTTAAATCCTCTTTTGCCAAGGTAACTTTTTGGTGAGCATTCACATGGGACACACATCTCTTCACAGATTTTGCCATTTCAGAGAGTATTATGTACATACATATCTTTTCCACTAATTTCTATTGACTGATTTTACTACCACGGTCCATTCAAGTCCCTAGTCATCCAGCCAAACCATCAGCCACAGCTCATGAATCAGAATATAATCACATGTCTGAACTTTTCTCCCTCCAAGAAGAGTGAACCACAACCTGCTGCACAGCTAGTTCTGCCCACTAGGGAGTTGTCACTTCACCACTGTGCTTCAGAGATGTCCCACGTTTGGGCAGTGCCTGCATATCATGCTGAAGGATTTTTAAACCGGGACAGAGTCCTCTTGTTCTCAGTCAGGTGATTGTAGGGAACTTTCCACAAGGCTATCAGTGAAGACTGGGAGAAGAAAGGTAGGAGTGGGGCCATGGGCATTTGGGCCACTTCCTAATGCAACTTATCTAACTTACTTGATCCTTCAGGGCCTACTGACACTTGATCCTGTGCATACCACTTCCATTTGATAATAGAATGCTGCTGTACACATCCAAATTTATGGCTTGGTGGGTCAGATACCATCCATGCACAAGAGGCTGCCCAAGTGGCACTGTAACTTGATGACCCATGGTTAAACATTTAGTCTCTACTAAGGCCCAGTAGCAGGCCGAGACCTGCGTCTCAAAAGGAGAGGAGGGCTTTGCTCCAATATCCTAAGGACCTGTGCTGTGATTTACTGACTGGTACCCGCCAAAGTCTTTAAGAAGCATCTCTAACTGTCATTGATGCCATCGGCACCATTGGATTATGACTCAAGTGGTAGAGCAGCTTGCACAGCAGCCTAGAACTACTGCAGAGATCTCTCCTTTTCTGGGCCTCACTGAAAACTACCAGTGCTTTGGGTCACTCGGTAGGTAGGCTGGAGTAACATAGCAAAATGAAGAATTTGTTTACTCTGAAAAAGAAAGATACCCAGGAAGCACCATGTCTTTTGTTTTGTTTGTTTGTTTGTTTGTTTGTTTGTTTTACTGGAGGGGCCAGCTACAACAACTTCTTTTTCACCTCGGAAGGTATGTCTTGAAATATCCACACAAGTGGACCCCCTCGAAAATTACTTTTGGTTGGTCTTAGTGACAGAGATGGAGAAAAAGGCTTTGGCCTTACCAATAGCTTCGCACCCGTTCAGGCATGTTTCACTGTGTGCGTGCAATTAACCCACATGGGTTCCGACACTACAGTTGAACTCACCAACTGGTTAAGCTCATTCAGTCTACTGTCAGTCTTCCGATTCCACTTTATTCCCCTCTAAGTCCAAATAGGGGAGTTTCTTGAGGATGTTGCGGGAATCACCACACTTGCATCTTTCAAGTCCTTCATGCTGGCACTGATCTCAGCAATCTCTCCAGGGAAGTGGTTTATGATTTTCTGGATAAAGGCAGTTCTAGTGGCTTCCATTGGACTTTCCCACCACAATAACCATGATTCCATAGGTCAAAAAGATCAGCGTAGGTTTTCCCTCACAAGTACAACTAAATATAACTGTTTCAATTATGCTGTCCAGAACAGGGGAAATATCCAGGAAATGGGTTTGGGGAATCACCAGGCTCACTCTAAGACAGATCTGATAAAAAGTAGATTCATCACTTGACTTCTGAAGCTTATACTCTGATGGGTGGACCACAGTGACATTTTGAGTCTTCTGGAATCAGGGTCAGTATCGAGAGAGGGTCTAGTAGAGCTTGCAAGTTCTGATCATTTTCAAAGTACTGTTGTTTTGGCGAAAGGTCATAAGTCCCTTTGGGGAAAGCTGGGATAAAAGACAAACCGCATGGAGTTTTGGTAGTGTACCAGGGTCATTCATAAGGAGACCCGACCTCCCCTTCATTCAAGAAGATTTTGGCCCACAAACTGGCTCAGGTCTACGAACTAACTGAGGGGTGTGATTCTCTCTTTGGATGATGCAAGTTAGAGTTTTGTTCACTTGGTCTGGCACTTTTCTACTAATTAGGAATTTAGTAGGCTTCTTACGTATTTAGTTCCTAGGAACACCGTGATCAATCAGTCAACGCCAGAGGTCTGACTGAGTCAGGGCCTTCTTCCTGCTACTTTGACTCTACCGTCCATTACAGCAACCGCACCCACCTTGCACTTGGTGTTCTTGTGCTGCCACTTCACCACTCACAATGTGCTCACAGTCGCAGTCACAGTCACAGTCACAGGTGTGTTTTCTGGACCCCCGCAGTTTGGGTGAGTAAATCTTAAATGACGAATCCACTGTAATTTTTCCATCTAAGACTTTGAATTTCTTCCACCATTTCCAACTCACTGATATAAATTGATATGAATTCTTGTTTCAGCTAACTAAACAAGCATTCTGTTACAGCCCTTTCCATCTTCCTGAACTGCAACGTTAAATGCAAAATTCCCTCTCAGAAAGCCCATATCAAAAATTAATCTTGATCCAGCTTTAGGTTCTTTTTGTCACTTTCTCAAACGATTAATATCCATTCCTATGCACATTCCCCTGTTTTCTGTCTGCATAAGTTGGAAAACTTATTGTGGTTTTTCTTAGGGTATATTGCAAATTCTTACAGATCACATCTTGTAGCTCCCTTCAGAGTCTGCTGGGATTTGAGTCTAGCTGTAGGTTTAGAAGCAAGAATGGGTGATGGGGTTGGGTTCTGTCTTAGTCTATCATAATCTGTCTTAGACCACTCGGGCTATACTGTAACAAAATGCCATAGAGTGGGCGGCTAAAACAAGAGAAAAGTTTTTTCTCACAGTTCTGGAGGCTGGAAAGTTCAAGATCAAGATGCTAGAAGTTAGATTTCAGGTGAGAACTATCTTTTGGCTTGCAAATGGTCCTATCTTGCTTTTGTCTCACATAGCCTTTCTACAGAAAGAGAGAAACATCGATTTCTCTTTCTCTTCACACAAAGTCACCAATCATATGGATTTAGAACATCACCCTTATAAACTCATTTAGCATTAATTACCTCATGAAAGCTTTAAATCCAAGTATATCACATTGGCAGTTAGACATTCAACATATACATTTTGAATGTGACGCCATTTATAGCAGACTCCACAAAATTATGAGGAAAGATAGTACGTCTTTCTCGTCACAAATCTTTGACCAAAAATTAGTGTTCCCTTCAAACTATGTATATGGGAAACAACCTAGGATACTGTCTGCGGTTCTCACGGCTTTGTCATCATGATAAATTGGGTATTTTATATTACATTACAGTTGGACCAGATATCTTATAATTGTTTATGCTTTTCACTTTAGCCTCGTTACAGCTTTTGGTTGATTCCTCACACGTGTTATCCTGCTGCCGATTTGAATTTTATATTTAAATAGATTTTTTTCAATACCTAATCACCTCGTAATTTTATGTATTTTACTGCAGACGTTTCAAAGCACTATTCTGAGGAAGTCTCCACGGGCATCATCAGGTTGCCAGAGGTGCCAGGCCGGAAAGGCTCTTGCTGTATGGAAACCTGGATGTCGAGGTTGCTGGAATTTGGGTCATGCTCCACTGGTTAAAAATCATCAGGACCCTCCGTGGATTTCTCAAGGTGAGGTAAGAAAAGTTGAGCTGTTATTTCAACCGTGAGTTTCCATTGAAAAAAAAAAAAAGGAGTTTAGAGACTGAGGGCTTGGATAAACAAACAAACAAACAAACAAACAAACAAAAACTTGCAGGGCTATATATTTGCACAGACAGTAGGGCACAATCATGGTCAAAAATTCTGAAAATATTTCAAAGCATATTGAAGCCTCGAACATAAAGGTAAAATTGACCAGCCGGCATACAGAATGACTATCAACATAACTTTTCTCGTAGAACTACACTATATGACATTCATTTGTACTCATCTAACATAAGGAAAAGTTGTTCTAAAGTAGACAATTAATTATTGCCGGGATTATACATGGAAAGGTTAAAAATTTTCTAATTTTAACAGATATTTCTCCAAAGGAGATATAAAAGCGGTCCATAGCACATGATTCGGGGTCCAGCAGCATTAGTCGTGAGAGGAATACAAACAAAAACTACATTGAGAAAACACTCTCAATCCCACTAAGAAGTTAAAATTAAAATAATTGACAATAACAAATGTTGGTGAGAACAGAGAAAACGTAACTCTTTAACATTACCAGGGAGCATTAAAAATGGTATATCCACTTTGGAAAACTAGCAGTTTCCTATAAGATTAATTCATACATCAGTCCAAGTTCATCGCTAGTATTTAGTCAAGAAAGATTAAAGAATATGGTCTCAGAGAAACTCGTACCAGAATGTTGGCGAACGCTCTCTTCATAATGGCCAACAGGTAGAAACAATCCAAATGGCCACGAATAGGGGAATGGACAGATGGCTTGTGGTATATGCACACTAAGAAATACTATTCGACAATGAACCCTGCTGAACTGTTGTTATAGCCAGCAACATGGATGGTTCTCACAGACATTGTGTTAAGCAAGACACACCGAAGACTGCATACTGTATGACATCATTTATATGGATTTAAAAACACGCGAAACCAATCCGTGCTGATAGAAATCAGAGCAGTAGTTTTAGTTTTCTCAGACGTGTAGGAAGGGGTGGGCAATTGACAGGAAAAGAGGCACAATGGATTTTGCTAGTTAGATTGAAATGTTCTATATCGTGAGTTTTGAGTTATTCACACAGGTGAGTACATATCAGACTCATCTCTCTGGAAAAGATAGGCATTTTTCCTCACTTAAAAATACACCTCTATTAAATGAAAATGGAACTTAGATTCCTCAGTATGGAAATCATGGGACTATTCTTTATGCCACAATTTCGGGCCCTGTAAAATGAAATTAATACATGCTCCCTACTTTCTCACACACATTTGAGGAAAAAATAACCTGCATAATTTATATTCACATGCTTTTGAGAGATGAGCAATGGTTATGGTATCCTTAGCTTCTGAGACAGTAGCTTTCCAAGTCTAAAATAGCTTCATCCACATAATCTTGGTGTTCCATCTCCTTTACGCATTCCTCCCCTGGAGAACCAGTCAAGCCGTGTAGAACACAATTTAACTGTGATGTTAGACTCTGTGCTCTTATGAAATGAAAGGAATATCTTTGTTGTGTGATGTGACCAGAGACTTATAACGCAATACATGCAATTTGAGGGTAAATGAAGCAAAAGAGACTTGTTGTTTCCGAAACACCAGGAGTGCCAGGAAGGTGCCTCGGGCATTGGCCCAACTCCTGTGACCACTCTCCATGACGCTTTTTGCCACAGGAACACTTCCTGTGGCCTGAGGGGCTGCTAGAACCTAAGGCAAGCAGAACATCTAGAACCAGACGTGTTCCTGGGACACTACGGGGGAATCGAGGCGCATAGTAGACTTTTTTAAATTGGAGAAACCCTGTCATGCTCTTTCTGAGCAAAAGGAAGGACGGGGACCATATACCGTGGAACTCTTCGGTTTCTAACCTTTGGTTTTTCATCCACAGCCCCTTCCAGCTGACACTATTTGCTTACCGTTCCTGGGGAGATTTTTCCTGTCATGCTTACTACTCACTTCCTGGCTATTGGTACCCAAATTTGCCTTGGTTCTAGCTTGAAAGATCGCAGGACCTGACATGCTCTTTGCAACATCAGATTTTCCACTAGCGGCTTGGACACTGCCTGGTCTTCAGAATTTTCACAGTGAGGGCTTAAGAGAAACCAATAAGATGGTTCCTCTTTCCCCAAGAGAGAGACAGGCACTAAGAGAGACAGGAGAGACAGACAGAGGGAAACAGAGGAAACGTTAGCATTGCTCTGCATCATCTGCCTGGGAGGAGAGTCTCAGTAGTGGAACTTTGGCCTCCGTCTGTCAGGTCACAGTGCTCAGAAAAAAGGACAGAGGAAGGTGAGGAACACATTGACTCCATTCTGCATGAATAAACTAGAAAGCAACCCTTGAACATGTTAGCTCCAGAGCTGGGAGAACTGGTTGCAGGGCCTGAATCACCACCAGGCTATGCTTTGGTGGAGAGATGGGCCGCCACGGCCTCTGGAACCACAGGCGGGGAGATGCCACCAGCACGTGGAGATAAACACGTGCTGTTAGCAGTTAGCGGATCTGCCGCTGCCGATACAAGCCCGTGGGTGCTGTCAGATTTATGTGAGACACTACTCCAAAGCCAGAAGAGCTAAATGACTCAGTGAGCTCTATGACAACCAAACTGAACCAAAGGTGAAGAACAAAAGACATTATTCAAAACTGAAGACTGGAAAAATGGAGGGCAGTGTTGATGCCCGGAGAGATTCATGACCGCGTGACGGGGCCCTAGCCCCTGGGTGGCCCCTAATGCTACTTACAACTTCTTTCCACAGAAGCACCGGTGTTGATGTTCTTCATGTCTTTGAACCTCAGCCCCTCATATCTTGCTTCTTACTAAAAATTTTACTAGAATTCCTAAACTTTCAATGTTATTTTTAACTAGCCTATTGATTACCTTTATTTAAAAAAGGCACATTTATGCAAAAATATGTATTTCATATACTCTTTTCTTTTATATTGTTTAAAAAAAACTCTCATGTATGGAATCTCAGTGTATGATTTAAGAACCTGATGATGACAATATGTGAGTAGCTTTTGCAGAGGAGTATGTGTTTGACATCATCCAAGCCAGCCAGGAGCTGTCTCAGAGGAAACGCTCCCTCTGTGCCCTTGCTGTATACTGATCATGGCCAGAGGTGCTTCACCTGTTTTCTTCTGTTAGTAGTTTTTCACGATTTTTGTGTTTTATTGGCAAGGAGACAGGAGACAAAAATACTTCTCTTGAGTGATTTCATAGTGTCATTGCTACAATAAGGCACATTTCTGTTAACTTCTTTAAAACATCAATGGGAATGTCCACACAGAACATACAAACTGTCACACTTCATTCCTTCTCATCTCAGGTTGAAGGCCGACACAGCTGTAAGGTAATAAAGACCATTGTGAGAATTCAGAAGGTGGCTGACTCATGATTTGTGGCAGTCCATTGTCATTTGTGTATAAGAGATGGTTCTTCACATTTAGACTCTGGTCTGACAAATTCCTATACTTGAAGGATGAAAAAGGAAATAAAAGTAGCAAGTTTTCTCGAAGTGATTTTAAATTCTGATCAAGTTTTAAATTCATATAAGGGAACATATCCTAGTCCCTCTATCCTGAGAAGCACATGAATTTGATGTTATATATAGATATACAGTGTGTATATACGTATGTAATACTACTACACATCATTTTACTGTATCTATAAAGTGTAGTAAAAAGTTACTTTTCTTTACATTTCCTTTTATTTATTAATTAATTTACTTTTTATCAATTAACTTGTTGCCTGTTGCATTAGTATGTTGTCATTATTTCAAAAATAATTTTTTCTCACTCACCAACTCACAGTATCCCACATAGAAAAACAAGCTGAAGATCATTTCCTTCTGAGGAAATCATTTCTTCAGGATACTAAATGGTACCCATCACTACCCAAGATCCCAAGAGTGCACTACAGCTCCCAAAGCACTGACTGCAAAGGGAAGCCTGTTCCTTGGAAATGCTACTTGATTGTTCCTATGGCAGATTGCATTTCCCAAAGATAACCATATCAGTGTCTTCAATTCCATGTAGTGTTTTTTTAAAACTGATTGTTGCTGCTTTAATTGAATAAGGGGGCCTATGTCCCCTCTTCTCGAGTCTGATGGTATCTGGTCTCTGCCTCTTACACAGTGTGAGGGAAGTCATGGGGTATGGCACACATTTTTACCTGGCTATGTAAGAACATATGTTCTTGGAAGCCAGGTGCTAGATAGATTTTTATTCAGAAATATCCAACCCCTTCACCATAGTATAATATGGCAGGGACAGGACAATGTGCCAGTTCTGAGCATTGGCCTTAAGAGGCAATGCAGGGTTCTGCTCGCCCTCTTATATCTCTGCCATTGTCACACAGGGAACATGACATGGCTACCCCAAGGAGGGTGAGAGATACATGGAGAAGAGCCAAATGAACCCCGCCTGGATCAGAAAACCTCCAGCCGAACCACAGACCTGTGAGAAACAGTGAACAGTTGTTTTAAGGCAGGTTCTTGGTGTGCTGTATTACACAGCCATGGCTAACCAATACACGGATGTGGGATATTGGTTTGAGTCCTGCCAACATGACAAACCCGAGGAATAGGCACTAGCCTCATAGCTAGAAGGTATGTGAACTCCAGCTATGAACTTCACCGATACTTGGGGAAAACAAAATGATCCCACGTAGCACACCATATCGAGTTATAATTGCTCAACAAAATAGTGAAAAAGCCTATTATAGAACGTGTGCTTATGTGTGCTGAGATAACCCAGTAATTTTATGAGTTTGATGACTTTGTATGGGCAGCCAACTATGAATAAAGGAATTGTGAATGAATTTCACATGACAGTGAAAGCTGAAAACTGGATTTTATTGGAACAACAGACCGCTGGCTCCATGGCCTCAGTGCATTTTCCATTAGAAAAGAATGTTGACTGTCGACATAAAGCCCTTAACGCTTTCTTGTGGCTCCACATAAAGCAAAGTGGCTTGCTAGTAAAGCAGCTGCTTTCCCTTGTGACCTCAGTGTGCCCTGTCGCTAAATGCAAAGAAAGGCCTGAAACTGCAGAGGGACAGAGACAGTCTCCCCACAGCACAGACAACCACGATCCACACTCAGACTGAGAATCTCATCGAAGTAGCCACAAAGGTCATGACAAACGTTATACTAAAAGAAAAAGAAGACACTCTTTGCTACATATCTATATCAGATGGCACCGCTGAACATCAAGTATTCATCCGCACAGAGTGTAAATGAGCCATTTTGGGGACAGGTGCCTATAATGAACCATCGATGAATTTATGCAATGACAGAAACCATTGTGTTTGACACTGAATTGGCCCCAGACTAATAACGCATGCATTATAAGTGTAAGGACAAGTGCTTGACAACTTTATATTTTCACCACGGTGGATATGTGAATAGAAAACAGCACATGAAAAAATATGCAACACCATTAGCCATTAGGGGTATGCAAATTAAAGCTTTGATGATATATCACCACGCACCTATTAGATGGCCTAAAATATAAAAAAAAAAAAAGAAAGAAAGAAATGACACCACCAAATGCTGGTAAGAATGCAAAAGATATAGATCACTCGTCAATTCCTGGTTGTAATTTAAACTGGTACAGCTATTTTGAAATATAGTTTATTAGTTTCTATGTTTCCAGTTTTATGAAGATATGACTGACATAAAACATTATATTAATTCAAGGTGTACGAAATAACAATGTGATATATGTACATATTGGAAACTGATTGCCACAATATATTTAGATAGCATACATTACTTCACATTGTTGAAATACTTTTCTTCTTTTGACGAGAACTTTTAGGATTTACTTTCATTGCAATATTTAAATATAGGTACATCTTGGAGATATTGAGGGTTCAGCTTCAGACACCACAATAGAGCAAATAATGCGTATAAAATTTATATTCACATTATACTATAGTGTATTAGGTATGAAATAGCATTATGTTCAAACAAACAATTATGTGTGCTTTCACTTAAAAAGTATTTTGTTGCTAAAAAAAAATGCTGACTGCCATCTGAGCTTTGAGCAAGTCATAATATTTTTGCCAGTGTAAAGTAAGGTTTTACATTCAATTTGTAAAAAACACAGTATCTAAGAAGCATGATAAGTGAAGGGCAATAAAACGAGGCATGCCTGTATACGATACAGATTTTAAATCATGGCGATCAGCTGTACATAACATCCTCAGAACTTATTATCTTACAACAGAAAGTTGGTATCTTTTGTCACATTTATCCACTCCCCACCCCCAAACTGTTTCTTATACGTGGACGAATAGTCATATTATCACACAATTGAAGTTAATGGCATTTCAATTGAGACTGTACAGTGGCTAGATTCTGGGACAAATTATCCTCAGAATGAGAAATGATTTGCATGACCAAAATAATGAAGTGTTTTCTTCTTTTGACGAATTAAACATTTAATTGTTTCCTTCTGTGGACTTTAAACTTTAATTTTTAGTTTTGTAAATAAAAAAGAAACTAGTCTTTTTTTTTTTTTTTAAGCAATCTAGTTTAAGAAGGAGCTGAGGTTAGGAGAGAATATGACACCTTCTAACAGACAGACACACAGACAGACAGGCAGGAGGGTGGCAGGGGGCATCGGGTAGGGCCAGGACCCCGTCAGATCTTCTCCATCCTGGAAATGAGGTTGTCACAGATTCTGGTCAGTTCGTCGTTTTCTTTAGTCTTCTGCTCCACCGCCTTCTCCAGCGAGTGGACGCGTTATCTGCTCCTTCCGCAGGGTCGCCTGGAAGGTCGCCTTGGGCCTTGTTGCGGACCTGGGCGATCTCCTCGTTTGCCAGCTGGAGCTTCTCGATGGCGCGGGCCTTCAGCGCTTGGTACCTCTGGCCCACCGCCTGACAATGTAGTCCTCCAAACACTTCTTCAGCGACTCTTCATTAGTGCGGTAGCCTTCGATCACCTCCTTCTGCTTTTCAAACAATTACCACGTGAACCAGCGATTAAACTTTTTTTTTTCTATCACCCCCTCCTCCTTGAAAGTGTTTCAGATACAGCTGACCAGACCTTCCTCCGACACGCAAACGGGACCTGGCCAGTCATCTGCAATCCACAGCGATCTGATTAGCTGAGCTCACGTCTCAGTCAGGTCAACTTAGAGGCAGCGGAACAACTCCCAGCCTGTTTGTGCTATTTCATTAGAGCCCCTTTTTTCTTCAGAGAACACCATCCTTAGAAATATGTAAGTCTGTAACAGCCAAAAGTGAGTCTAAGAACTCTGAGAATGAAGCCAACAACAAGGAAATAGAACACATGGGTGGGAAGAAAGGGCACCTGTTTGAGACGACATCACTCAAATAGGTTAATCTCAAACCTACTAAGCTTTTTCTGTGTGTCATAACTATGTGTGGTGTCAAGTGGGTACTAATCCGTTGGGGAGATCACTGTGTAAGTTACATATGAATGTTCAACCACTATCCTGTCCACCTGAAACTAATACAATATTGAATGTCAACCATAAGTGAAAACTAAAATTAAATTTTTAAATAAATCAAATGAAGCTTTGATGGAGTCCAGCTGTATTTCATGAAAAACGACCTTGTTTCACATATAGAAGACGATTAATTAACTATTTTAAAGGTTATTGAGTTAGGTGTCCGTCATTTGAAAATGAAAGAGTTATGATCAATGCAGAATCCATACTTCGATTTAGGGTATTGTAAATAAGAGTTCATGAAATGGTCAGTTGGCTGAGCTGTAATCTGGTAGGTGTCAGTGAGTATATCTCTATGCTTACTAGGAATTTGAAAATATTTGTGGCAAGGTGGTTGACCTGTCACCTATTGTAACTGGAGATATAGATGACACTTAACAAGGAAACTTTGCAGAAAAACTTTAGAATGTAGTCATGTGTTGCTCACTCCTTGCAGCCTTCACAAAGATCCAGTAAGGAACAAACTTCTTTTAGCAAGACTCTACTCTGCTTGCTAGTACATCTGGAATCAGAGGGAAAAAATTAAACCTTGTTAAGAAAGCCCCTGCTGTGTCAGAGTAATTAAAGATGTTTTAGATTCTGTTCATCTTTTTACTTGCAGATTTAGAGATACCAAATTCTCTGCCCCACGCTAAAGTTGGAATTCAGGCTAAAAGTGGAACAATAGATAAGATAGGAGGAGGATTTCTCCATTAGGTTTTTATCTTTCTGTTATTAAAAGGTTTTTGTTTGTTTGTTTGTTTGTTTACCTTTTAACACCTTCCTTTTTCTCTCCCACTCATCTATCTCCTGCCTCTGGCAAATACCGGTCTGTTCTCAGTATCTATAAGCTCTTTTTATTAGAAATTGGAATCTTTATATAAGAGAGGTCCTACGGCATTTGTCTTAGCATTTGTTAGCATAATGCTGCAATGAACAGGGGGGTGTATTTATCTTTATGGGTCAGTGTTTTTATTTATCTCTTTATGATTAATGCCAAAAAGCGAAATTGCTGGATCTTACGGGAGTTCTATTTTTAACTTTCTGAGAAACTTCCATACATTCTTGCCAAGTCATTATTTCTTGTCTGTTTTGATACTAGCCATTTCTAGAATGTTTAAGTTAATATCTTATTATGGTTTTCATCTGACTTTCTCTGATGATTAGTGATGTTGAGCATTTATCATGAATCTGCTGGCCATCTACATGACTTCTCCGGAAAAACCTCTGTTCAGATCTGCTAAATTTTTAATCAGATTTTTTTTGTTTTGCTATTGAATTAGATGAGTTATTTATAAATTTAGGATATTACCCTCTTCTCAGAAACACAATTTGCAAATACTTCTGCCATTTAGTAGGCTGCCTTTTTTCCAATTTTTTGATGTTCTCCTTTGCTTCGTAGAAGCCTTTTAGTTTGATATACTTTTCTACGTTTTGTTCTTTCCTTTCGCATTTACTTTCAGTGTCACATTCAAAGAATCGTTGTCAAGATCTATAGCAGGCAGCTTACCATCCTCGTCTTTTCCTAAGGTTTTTATGGTTTCAGATCTTACATTCAAGTCTTCCATTCATATTGAGTATTTTGCGTTCATGGTGTAACATAGTGGTCTATTTCCTTTCTCTTCCACGTGGCTACGCACTTTTCTCGGCAACATTTCCTCATCGTATATTCTTGGCTCCTTTGTCAAAAATTAATTGACCGTATACGTGTGTGTGGCCTTATTTCTGGGCTCTCTATTCTGTTCTATTAATCTATGTGCCCATTTTATGCCAATAAAAGGTATATAGGATTTATCTTATTAGTTCTTTTAACTGCATGCGAATCTATAATTATTTCAAAATAAAAAGTTTAATTTTAAAAAAGTTCATTTGAGTGTTGGGAGGTTGGGGGTGGGGGGAGCTGCTGTGCTGAAAATGTCTATTTTGTGTCACCACCATCCGTTTTCTCTTGGTAGCAGCTATCTGACTGGGAGAGTGGGTTCTTGATTCTTTCACTTGCATGTATGTAGGTGGGGCTATAATTATATATAATTATATATTGGCGTCCATTTTCGTCCAGAATTTTAAATCTCGAGCAGAATGTCTCTAGGATCAAGAAACAGTTGAATCGAGTGATTCCTGGAATTGAGCCCTGACAACACTGATGAATAGTTTCTGCTTGATGATGCCCAAGCTGCCCCAGATTCTGTCTGTTTTAACCAACTCTGTGAACGTGCCATTTTGTTTACCAAAATCTTAAAAAACATAAAACAACGAATTCATTTGTTTTGGGTTATCTGTCATTCTCTATTAAAAAAATAGTACTAGCATTTGAATTATTAATTACTCAGGTTTCACTTCAAAGCGATTTACTTACTTTTTACATAGACTGCATTAGAGTGCCCTAACTTCAATTTTAGGTTGTTGAGAAAGGCAACAAGTGTTCAGAGACTCTTGCAGGTAGTAATTAACATAAAAAGTAAATATACTTGTATATTTAAATTATTTAACCATACTTAACACACCGTAAGTGGTTGACAGATGCTACCAAGGTCACGATGACAATGATGATGATGAAGATGATGATGAAGACATCCTCGATTGTAGAATTTCTGAATCAAAAGGTTAAAGCAGCACGGTCTTGGAGATAAAGTGAAACCAAGTAGAGTGATTATTTTCAAAAGTAGATAACATGGTTGTGATGTTTCAGGTCATTGAAAAGCAAATAACAACAACGCTAACCTGTTTCCTTCTCGGGAATCCGAGGCCTTTCCTGAAGGAGTTTGTCTATTATTTTATTCGTGAAAATCTTTCTTCATATGTAGCATAAGAGAAAAGTTAACCAGTTCTGTTGGAGGAGCTAATCAAGAAGACATTAGCTCCAGCTAAGCCCTGAGCTGGAACTAAGCAAGCAGAGTCGCCTCTCCTTACCCCTGCCCTTGAGTGTGTGTTCTGCCCGTCATTCCCACAGTGGGAGCTGTTCTAAGGATACAGCCTGGGAGAGTGAGGTGCTGTTGAGACCACCCGGATGGTATACGTGGCTGGACCGAGTGTTAAGTCCTCTATATAAACTTATCAGATGGTGAGCCACTGCGGCGACATGGTCATGCTGTGGTTGCCCAAGACAAGTCTCCTACATAAGTTCCCTTGCTAATTAAGCCTGCCACCTACCAATCTCATGTGGTCTGCCCCTTCCTTTGGTCTCTCCCCGCACTCTGTGGGGACCACTTTCAGGTTTCACCGAGAGGCTCCCGGCATTGCTAGTAATCGTGCACTGGTTGAATTATCACAGGCTACTAGCTGGAAAAACTAAACCAAACAACAAGAACAAAACAATGTTGAGATTAATGTGAATATTTCAGCTTCATTTTCTCATTGTTCAAAAGGCCAGAATGGGAGCGACTGTATTCGTGGATATAGCGTGCAACTGAGAAAAATGCTAAAGTCTAAGGCGTGGATATCGTTATTAGGCTCCGCTGCCCACATTTTTAATGCAGCGTGCAAGCTTACTTACTAATCAGGCACCTACTCCTACTGTCGCAGTCCTGGGACGGTGGATTTGATGGCATATTAGACATGGGCATGACTTTGAGGAGCTCAAAGCCTAGCACAGTGTCTAAAAAGTATAAAACATTGTCACAGGCACTCTGATAGCTTTAATGTCCAGGGGCTGTGGAAGTACAGAGAGAAAATCCATTTCCTGTCATGTGATAGAGCGCTTGAGGAAGGAGCAGATTTTTTCAACCGGACATTTAAAGAGGTGGAAAGAGAAGGAGGAGCAAAAAGAGCAGCTGGAAATTTGCCAGAGAAACAGGAAAGGTCTACCAAGCAACATCAAGTAGTCAAGGCGGTGTGCGTGAGGTGCAGTATCCACAGCAAAGCGCAGGAGGTGAGCCTGGAAATGCCATTTAGGGCCAGCTGTGAGGGCACATGATGATGCTGTGGTGATGGTGGCCCTCAGAACAGTAACAGAAAGGATGTGCCCCGTGTTGACAGAGTAAAGTACTGAGTAGCTCACAGCCATAACAAATCAGTCAATCAAAAACTAGTTGCTATGACTTTACAACAGGCAAAATAAAACATGTCCTGCCTATATTTTACAGAGTTTGGAGGAAGTTGCCTACAATCGTAAAGTCACAAGTGGTCATTATGAACATTTCTTTCGCTTCCTGTCAAATTACATGGAAATAACGTTTATTTCATATAAACCTTTCTGATGGTA
Source organism: Macroglossus sobrinus (assembly GCA_004027375.1). Lineage (NCBI taxonomy): Eukaryota > Metazoa > Chordata > Mammalia > Chiroptera > Pteropodidae > Macroglossus > Macroglossus sobrinus. The sequence goes on along the minus strand of PVKZ01004194.1, from coordinate 44,836 downwards.
CTCAGAAGATGTAGGATATTTGAAAACTGTAATGGACACTGTATAAAAAAATAATGTGTGAATTTTTAATTCTCGTTCTTAAGACTCTCACATCTCATTGAATGTTTTTCTGTCTTTGGTCCATTGTCCTCGGTGCTGCATCAGACGCTCTGCTCCAATTACTTAAACAGCCAGTGAGAGGCAAAAAACTTGAGGAGCCATCATCTGTGCACAGATATTCACGCTGCAAAGCCTAGAGAAAATGTCTCCACTGGAAAACGGTGTTTCCTTCAGAATCGAAAAAAGAGAGCACCCAATTTAAAATTCCAAAGGAATTTATGGCCCTCTGGGACACCATTTATATTAAATGATCTAAGGATTTCTGTGGAACCCAGCCATTTCCTGGGTTTTTCAATGAGTGAGGCAACACAGGAGCAGGAGAAAAGCAGTGTAGCTGGCACTTCCATTTCATTTGACATTATTTTGAAATAGAGAATAAATGACAGAGAAGTGACAAAGGCCCATAAGAACCCAGCAGAGTGGCCAGATGACACCACCTTTGTCTGACAAATCCGTAAAAGGGGTGCCGACCATGTAGTAATGGAAAGGTTGGAAGGATCACTACTAGGCTTCCCCAGAGTTGTACAACAAGGCTATTTCTCATTTATGTTTCTTATGACAGATCACAAACTAAGTCTGTGAACCACCTGTCACCAAGCCAAGTTATTACAATGTTATTGACATTGTTTTCTATGTTATATGCTATAACTTTATGGCTTATTTATTCTATAACTAGATTTCACATATTAGTAAATTCATACATATCTGTCTGTCTGTGCCTACCTTGTATCATAATGCCCTCTAGGTTACTCCATGTTGTTGCAAATGGCCAGGTACTATTCTTTTTTATTGCTAGGTAGTGTTACAATTGTACATCTGTACCTCGGCTTCTTTAACCACTCATCTGTTGACGGACACTTAGGTGGCTCCCACATATCGGTTATTGTGATTAGTGCTATAATGAACAGAGGGTGAATATGTCTTTTTGAAGAGGCATTTCTAGTTTCTTCAGATAAATATCCAGAAGTGAAGTTGCTGGATCACATGCTATTTCCATGTTTAATTTTTTTGAGGACTCTCCATATTGTTTTTCATAGTGGCTGCGTCGATTTACATTCTCACCATCAGTGCATGAAGGTTCCCTTTTCACCACGTCATCACCAACACTCATTTGTCGACTTTTTGAAAATAGGCATCTGACAAGTGTGAAGGGGTGTCTCATTGTGATTTTAATTTCCATTTCCTCGATAATTAGTGATGTCGAACATCTTCTCATACGTGTGTTGGCCAGTTGTACGACTTCACCGGCGAAATATCTGTGTGCGTATTTTACCCATTTTTAATTGAATTGCTGCTTGTTTATTTGATGTTCAACTGTGTGAGTTCCATGTATATTTTTATGCATTAACCTCAGTAATATCTAATGACCACGAGCCTTCTGTCCTGCAGGTGGTACAGCCCTGAGGCACCATGTGCTGGCTGCTTCCGAAAACATACCTGAAACGAAATCCTGGCTTTCTGGCTTGTCAGCTGAAGACCTATCCAAATGCTCCAAACTTCAGTTTATTCTTCTGTAAAATGGAGATTAGGATCATTATGGTGACCAAATGCTTCAATCGAAAGGAGAGTGTATGTGCGTGAGCAATTCATTTTGAGATGTCCACTGGCTTCTAAGGATACAAGGATGTGAGGGAGAACTTTAAAAGCATTTTCTTTTTGTTCAATCTACTTATCTATACCTTCTAAGTTTTTTTTTAATTTTTATAATTTTATTTGAGCAGAACTGATGACATATGGCCAGGAACAAGATCTCAATGCTCTCTCTAATTTTTTAATAATTATTAGGTGCTTGTGTTTTAACTAACAAAAAACATAAGAAGTAACAGAAGAAACCACAGGAGAAACAATGACCAAAGTCCTTCTAAGAGTCCTTGAAAGCAGCAACTACCAAATTATTTACTAAAAGTTCTAATGGGAGAGAAACCCAGATTAATGATGTACTCACTATTCCTTCCCAGGAAAACACGTGAAAAGGAACATGAGACGTGATTTCTCATGAACCAGGTAACTGGTTTGGTTAATTATTGCATTTGGCAATTAAACATTCACATACTCTATATTGTACAACAAATCAATGACTTTTTTATTGGATTATTTATAGGTCGGGATTTAGATACTAAAATTTGAAGGAACCATTCATTCACGTCCACAGGCAAGTGCAGTCTCGCAGGCCAATTTAGATGTTCTGTCCAACAAGAAGACAAGGAGGTAATTTCTGACTTCATTATTACTTTTTTCAAGATATGCAAGAAAAGAGGAGGAAGAGTATAGGCTTCCCAAATGGATCACTCATTAGCAAAGTTCACCAATGCAAGGCCGAGTCAGCATTGCATTGTGCTGAGAGTCTATGCACAGTTGATGGATGGCAGTGCATCCTACATGTTTAGGGGCTGAACAACGAAATATAGGCAGGGGAAAAAATGATGATGAAAGCTGGTTTGGTTGAGAAACACCAAGAGCACAGTAGTTCTTTATTTCTACGTCTCACCATGAAATCAGAGCACACCTGAGGCAAAATATTAAAATAGGTCCAGGTGACTATTCAAGGCCTCATGTCCCCAATCTTCTGTCCATCTCTGTTATCTCCTAAAACCTCAGGTGCCCTGCTCTTTCCAGACCTTGAGGGAAGATCAGGAATCCTATTATTTTTGTGTGTTCTGTGACAATTCTAAAAGCCTCAATGATATACCTTAAAGCATGACCCCAACCAAAATATTTTAATGATATAAAGATATTCTTGATTTTCAAAACATCGTTAAGAATGATAGTAACTGTACTCCAGGGACTGAATGCCAGCACTATATTACTTATCCTCTGTAATTTTACAGTGCTCCCAGAGGCAGACATTTTTAATCCCCCTTTGACAGATGAGAAAGTGGGCACTGTGTGAAGGCAAATATCTTACCTGAGGTTACATGGATGTGAAGGGCAGAACCAAGAATTGAACCCAGATGTATTCAATTCAAAGTCAGTGGCCTTAATTACAGTATATTTGTCTGTTTGATTATTTCTGTCCTTGCCTGCCATATATCATGTTCACCACTCCCCTCACACATGGTAGGTCTTGAATAAATACTTGTGACATGAATGAGGGCTACCTCAACTCAAGACCTAAGGAACGGAAGCACCAAATGAAATGGTAGGTCATTGTTTTGTTTAGTAGTTCGTCGAAATTTCAGGGTCAGTTTCCTTGTTTCCCTTACAAGTAGAGCCAACTGTGTGGCTCTCTGGTACAGAAGCAGGATTTGTTGTTGCATAGCAAAAAAAAAAACTTATATCAAGACTTTAGTAGATTTGTTTTCCTCTAGATGTAGATCAATCAGTCCAATTTGTCATAAAGCTGGACAATTTGAATTCAGTAGAAAGCATGAACAAAACATTTTTTTGTGATGGTAAAACTAAGCGTAGCTTCTAAAGAGAAATTTCTTGACCCAAACGTCTAATCCTCTAAGATATATGGTTAACACAGTTTCTCTTACAGAAATCGAAAGTCAGTTCTACAGGCAACTCATTTTCATAAAATGAGTGGCATAAAAATGGCTATTTCTGACACACCTCTACAACCAGTCTTACATCATGTCTTCTCCTCTTTGACTTGGTGTTTATTCTTAAGTGTGGAAAGATGGTCTGAGCAATACCCTTTCTATCTGCAATTCTAATCTCTTCTCTTTATAGTCCCTCTGTTTGTCCAGCTCAGTCTTCCCAGGGACATTCTGGCCACACTGAGCAGATATCTGCACCTCTGTGTATCTCCTCCTGAATGCCATCCCAGCATTAATCAAAACTATGAACTTCCTTGAAGTCTAAGCACTAAACTAGTTCTTATAGTTCTAGATAGTTTCTAAAGTCGGGAGTTCAGACAAGGCAAGCTGCTTTCTATCTTTTACAACTTCTTATCTAGCTTCTTACCTTGTGCTATGAAACTCATGGTCTATGGAACACCAAAGTCACTTGGGGTCTTTTAAAGACAATCAAGAGTAGCAGTTACTAAGTCTGACTTATTGAGAGTTTTGTTGATAGGAAAGAATTCATTGTCATTTATAGATAATTGACGAGTTTCTAAAAAGGTTTTTAAACACTCATTTTAGCCACTCAGGAAGGAACTGCCGAGTCATTAGGGAGCAAAAAAGAGAGTGGTCAGATGGAGAATGCTGACTGAAGCGGGAAGGCCCAGCCGTGGCGCTGCGTGGGCTGTCAGGCTGATGAGAAGATCCCACCTGAATTCACAAGGCAGCAGCGAGCACCAGGGCCTGACCTGTCAGACCCCATATCACAGCAGAGAGCACTTGACCATCTTCCCTCAGGTCACACTTGTTATTAATCAAGTTGGAAGAAGTCCAACGTGCATTCCTGCCCTTCAGTCCACTCGATCACCCTCAAATAGAGGCCCTGAGTGGTAGAACATTGTCATGAAAGTCGGGGCCAGTTCAGTCACATCTTTCTCCCATTTCAACGTTTGTCAAAATGCTAGCACCGATTCCCTACCTAATTAGGAGTTACCACCATTCAATCAAAGACGTTCTTGCTGCTTTCTAAATAAGAGAGCACAGTTCCTGTGTAAATGTGACTATATGGGAAGGTAACTAAAGGGTAAGATGAAACGTGATGGTGTGGTGCATGTCCCAGTTACTGCTTTGGGCAAATCTAGGCTGGCTTTGTGGATCACAGTTTCTTTGTCTAAACAAGAAAAGCCTTCTCACCACTGACCAAAGCAAGAAGAATTACTAATTGCCAGCCTCCTGCCAAGGCTGTCCAGTCACCAGAAAGTACTAGTAGAAGAGGATGTTGTCAGCATTACAGTTAACACGAGCTTGCAGCTACAGTGCTGTGCTATTGCCTGTAGCTTTTGTTACAACCACGCCATTCACGGGAGATCTTACGAGAGCAGACGAAAACCAAGGTTCAAAGACATGAAGAACATCAACACCGGTGCTTCTGTGGAAAGAAGTTGTAAGTAGCAATAGGGGCCACCCAGGGGCTAGGGCCCCGTCACGCAGTCATGAATCTCTCCGGGCATCAACACTACCCTCCATTTTTCCAGTCTTCAGTTTTGAATAATGTCTTTTGTTCTTCACCTTTGGTTCAGTTTGGTTGTCATAGAGCTCACTGAGTCATTTAGCTCTTCTGGCTTTGGAGTAGTGTCTCACATAAATCTGACAGCACCCACGGGCTTGTATCGGCAGCGGCAGATCCGCTAACTGCTAACAGCACGTGTTTATCTCCACGTGCTGGTGGCATCTCCCCGCCTGTGGTTCCAGAGGCCGTGGCGGCCCATCTCTCCACCAAAGCATAGCCTGGTGGTGATTCAGGCCCTGCAACCAGTTCTCCCAGCTCTGGAGCTAACATGTTCAAGGGTTGCTTTCTAGTTTATTCATGCAGAATGGAGTCAATGTGTTCCTCACCTTCCTCTGTCCTTTTTTCTGAGCACTGTGACCTGACAGACGGAGGCCAAAGTTCCACTACTGAGACTCTCCTCCCAGGCAGATGATGCAGAGCAATGCTAACGTTTCCTCTGTTTCCCTCTGTCTGTCTCTCCTGTCTCTCTTAGTGCCTGTCTCTCTCTTGGGGAAAGAGGAACCATCTTATTGGTTTCTCTTAAGCCCTCACTGTGAAAATTCTGAAGACCAGGCAGTGTCCAAGCCGCTAGTGGAAAATCTGATGTTGCAAAGAGCATGTCAGGTCCTGCGATCTTTCAAGCTAGAACCAAGGCAAATTTGGGTACCAATAGCCAGGAAGTGAGTAGTAAGCATGACAGGAAAAATCTCCCCAGGAACGGTAAGCAAATAGTGTCAGCTGGAAGGGGCTGTGGATGAAAAACCAAAGGTTAGAAACCGAAGAGTTCCACGGTATATGGTCCCCGTCCTTCCTTTTGCTCAGAAAGAGCATGACAGGGTTTCTCCAATTTAAAAAAGTCTACTATGCGCCTCGATTCCCCCGTAGTGTCCCAGGAACACGTCTGGTTCTAGATGTTCTGCTTGCCTTAGGTTCTAGCAGCCCCTCAGGCCACAGGAAGTGTTCCTGTGGCAAAAAGCGTCATGGAGAGTGGTCACAGGAGTTGGGCCAATGCCCGAGGCACCTTCCTGGCACTCCTGGTGTTTCGGAAACAACAAGTCTCTTTTGCTTCATTTACCCTCAAATTGCATGTATTGCGTTATAAGTCTCTGGTCACATCACACAACAAAGATATTCCTTTCATTTCATAAGAGCACAGAGTCTAACATCACAGTTAAATTGTGTTCTACACGGCTTGACTGGTTCTCCAGGGGAGGAATGCGTAAAGGAGATGGAACACCAAGATTATGTGGATGAAGCTATTTTAGACTTGGAAAGCTACTGTCTCAGAAGCTAAGGATACCATAACCATTGCTCATCTCTCAAAAGCATGTGAATATAAATTATGCAGGTTATTTTTTCCTCAAATGTGTGTGAGAAAGTAGGGAGCATGTATTAATTTCATTTTACAGGGCCCGAAATTGTGGCATAAAGAATAGTCCCATGATTTCCATACTGAGGAATCTAAGTTCCATTTTCATTTAATAGAGGTGTATTTTTAAGTGAGGAAAAATGCCTATCTTTTCCAGAGAGATGAGTCTGATATGTACTCACCTGTGTGAATAACTCAAAACTCACGATATAGAACATTTCAATCTAACTAGCAAAATCCATTGTGCCTCTTTTCCTGTCAATTGCCCACCCCTTCCTACACGTCTGAGAAAACTAAAACTACTGCTCTGATTTCTATCAGCACGGATTGGTTTCGCGTGTTTTTAAATCCATATAAATGATGTCATACAGTATGCAGTCTTCGGTGTGTCTTGCTTAACACAATGTCTGTGAGAACCATCCATGTTGCTGGCTATAACAACAGTTCAGCAGGGTTCATTGTCGAATAGTATTTCTTAGTGTGCATATACCACAAGCCATCTGTCCATTCCCCTATTCGTGGCCATTTGGATTGTTTCTACCTGTTGGCCATTATGAAGAGAGCGTTCGCCAACATTCTGGTACGAGTTTCTCTGAGACCATATTCTTTAATCTTTCTTGACTAAATACTAGCGATGAACTTGGACTGATGTATGAATTAATCTTATAGGAAACTGCTAGTTTTCCAAAGTGGATATACCATTTTTAATGCTCCCTGGTAATGTTAAAGAGTTACGTTTTCTCTGTTCTCACCAACATTTGTTATTGTCAATTATTTTAATTTTAACTTCTTAGTGGGATTGAGAGTGTTTTCTCAATGTAGTTTTTGTTTGTATTCCTCTCACGACTAATGCTGCTGGACCCCGAATCATGTGCTATGGACCGCTTTTATATCTCCTTTGGAGAAATATCTGTTAAAATTAGAAAATTTTTAACCTTTCCATGTATAATCCCGGCAATAATTAATTGTCTACTTTAGAACAACTTTTCCTTATGTTAGATGAGTACAAATGAATGTCATATAGTGTAGTTCTACGAGAAAAGTTATGTTGATAGTCATTCTGTATGCCGGCTGGTCAATTTTACCTTTATGTTCGAGGCTTCAATATGCTTTGAAATATTTTCAGAATTTTTGACCATGATTGTGCCCTACTGTCTGTGCAAATATATAGCCCTGCAAGTTTTTGTTTGTTTGTTTGTTTGTTTGTTTGTTTATCCAAGCCCTCAGTCTCTAAACTCCTTTTTTTTTTTTTCAATGGAAACTCACGGTTGAAATAACAGCTCAACTTTTCTTACCTCACCTTGAGAAATCCACGGAGGGTCCTGATGATTTTTAACCAGTGGAGCATGACCCAAATTCCAGCAACCTCGACATCCAGGTTTCCATACAGCAAGAGCCTTTCCGGCCTGGCACCTCTGGCAACCTGATGATGCCCGTGGAGACTTCCTCAGAATAGTGCTTTGAAACGTCTGCAGTAAAATACATAAAATTACGAGGTGATTAGGTATTGAAAAAAATCTATTTAAATATAAAATTCAAATCGGCAGCAGGATAACACGTGTGAGGAATCAACCAAAAGCTGTAACGAGGCTAAAGTGAAAAGCATAAACAATTATAAGATATCTGGTCCAACTGTAATGTAATATAAAATACCCAATTTATCATGATGACAAAGCCGTGAGAACCGCAGACAGTATCCTAGGTTGTTTCCCATATACATAGTTTGAAGGGAACACTAATTTTTGGTCAAAGATTTGTGACGAGAAAGACGTACTATCTTTCCTCATAATTTTGTGGAGTCTGCTATAAATGGCGTCACATTCAAAATGTATATGTTGAATGTCTAACTGCCAATGTGATATACTTGGATTTAAAGCTTTCATGAGGTAATTAATGCTAAATGAGTTTATAAGGGTGATGTTCTAAATCCATATGATTGGTGACTTTGTGTGAAGAGAAAGAGAAATCGATGTTTCTCTCTTTCTGTAGAAAGGCTATGTGAGACAAAAGCAAGATAGGACCATTTGCAAGCCAAAAGATAGTTCTCACCTGAAATCTAACTTCTAGCATCTTGATCTTGAACTTTCCAGCCTCCAGAACTGTGAGAAAAAACTTTTCTCTTGTTTTAGCCGCCCACTCTATGGCATTTTGTTACAGTATAGCCCGAGTGGTCTAAGACAGATTATGATAGACTAAGACAGAACCCAACCCCATCACCCATTCTTGCTTCTAAACCTACAGCTAGACTCAAATCCCAGCAGACTCTGAAGGGAGCTACAAGATGTGATCTGTAAGAATTTGCAATATACCCTAAGAAAAACCACAATAAGTTTTCCAACTTATGCAGACAGAAAACAGGGGAATGTGCATAGGAATGGATATTAATCGTTTGAGAAAGTGACAAAAAGAACCTAAAGCTGGATCAAGATTAATTTTTGATATGGGCTTTCTGAGAGGGAATTTTGCATTTAACGTTGCAGTTCAGGAAGATGGAAAGGGCTGTAACAGAATGCTTGTTTAGTTAGCTGAAACAAGAATTCATATCAATTTATATCAGTGAGTTGGAAATGGTGGAAGAAATTCAAAGTCTTAGATGGAAAAATTACAGTGGATTCGTCATTTAAGATTTACTCACCCAAACTGCGGGGGTCCAGAAAACACACCTGTGACTGTGACTGTGACTGCGACTGTGAGCACATTGTGAGTGGTGAAGTGGCAGCACAAGAACACCAAGTGCAAGGTGGGTGCGGTTGCTGTAATGGACGGTAGAGTCAAAGTAGCAGGAAGAAGGCCCTGACTCAGTCAGACCTCTGGCGTTGACTGATTGATCACGGTGTTCCTAGGAACTAAATACGTAAGAAGCCTACTAAATTCCTAATTAGTAGAAAAGTGCCAGACCAAGTGAACAAAACTCTAACTTGCATCATCCAAAGAGAGAATCACACCCCTCAGTTAGTTCTTAGACCTGAGCCAGTTTGTGGGCCAAAATCTTCTTGAATGAAGGGGAGGTCGGGTCTCCTTATGAATGACCCTGGTACACTACCAAAACTCCATGCGGTTTGTCTTTTATCCCAGCTTTCCCCAAAGGGACTTATGACCTTTCGCCAAAACAACAGTACTTTGAAAATGATCAGAACTTGCAAGCTCTACTAGACCCTCTCTCGATACTGACCCTGATTCCAGAAGACTCAAAATGTCACTGTGGTCCACCCATCAGAGTATAAGCTTCAGAAGTCAAGTGATGAATCTACTTTTTATCAGATCTGTCTTAGAGTGAGCCTGGTGATTCCCCAAACCCATTTCCTGGATATTTCCCCTGTTCTGGACAGCATAATTGAAACAGTTATATTTAGTTGTACTTGTGAGGGAAAACCTACGCTGATCTTTTTGACCTATGGAATCATGGTTATTGTGGTGGGAAAGTCCAATGGAAGCCACTAGAACTGCCTTTATCCAGAAAATCATAAACCACTTCCCTGGAGAGATTGCTGAGATCAGTGCCAGCATGAAGGACTTGAAAGATGCAAGTGTGGTGATTCCCGCAACATCCTCAAGAAACTCCCCTATTTGGACTTAGAGGGGAATAAAGTGGAATCGGAAGACTGACAGTAGACTGAATGAGCTTAACCAGTTGGTGAGTTCAACTGTAGTGTCGGAACCCATGTGGGTTAATTGCACGCACACAGTGAAACATGCCTGAACGGGTGCGAAGCTATTGGTAAGGCCAAAGCCTTTTTCTCCATCTCTGTCACTAAGACCAACCAAAAGTAATTTTCGAGGGGGTCCACTTGTGTGGATATTTCAAGACATACCTTCCGAGGTGAAAAAGAAGTTGTTGTAGCTGGCCCCTCCAGTAAAACAAACAAACAAACAAACAAACAAACAAAACAAAAGACATGGTGCTTCCTGGGTATCTTTCTTTTTCAGAGTAAACAAATTCTTCATTTTGCTATGTTACTCCAGCCTACCTACCGAGTGACCCAAAGCACTGGTAGTTTTCAGTGAGGCCCAGAAAAGGAGAGATCTCTGCAGTAGTTCTAGGCTGCTGTGCAAGCTGCTCTACCACTTGAGTCATAATCCAATGGTGCCGATGGCATCAATGACAGTTAGAGATGCTTCTTAAAGACTTTGGCGGGTACCAGTCAGTAAATCACAGCACAGGTCCTTAGGATATTGGAGCAAAGCCCTCCTCTCCTTTTGAGACGCAGGTCTCGGCCTGCTACTGGGCCTTAGTAGAGACTAAATGTTTAACCATGGGTCATCAAGTTACAGTGCCACTTGGGCAGCCTCTTGTGCATGGATGGTATCTGACCCACCAAGCCATAAATTTGGATGTGTACAGCAGCATTCTATTATCAAATGGAAGTGGTATGCACAGGATCAAGTGTCAGTAGGCCCTGAAGGATCAAGTAAGTTAGATAAGTTGCATTAGGAAGTGGCCCAAATGCCCATGGCCCCACTCCTACCTTTCTTCTCCCAGTCTTCACTGATAGCCTTGTGGAAAGTTCCCTACAATCACCTGACTGAGAACAAGAGGACTCTGTCCCGGTTTAAAAATCCTTCAGCATGATATGCAGGCACTGCCCAAACGTGGGACATCTCTGAAGCACAGTGGTGAAGTGACAACTCCCTAGTGGGCAGAACTAGCTGTGCAGCAGGTTGTGGTTCACTCTTCTTGGAGGGAGAAAAGTTCAGACATGTGATTATATTCTGATTCATGAGCTGTGGCTGATGGTTTGGCTGGATGACTAGGGACTTGAATGGACCGTGGTAGTAAAATCAGTCAATAGAAATTAGTGGAAAAGATATGTATGTACATAATACTCTCTGAAATGGCAAAATCTGTGAAGAGATGTGTGTCCCATGTGAATGCTCACCAAAAAGTTACCTTGGCAAAAGAGGATTTAAATAATTAAGTGGACGGCATGACACATTCTGTGGCTCCTGGCCACTCTCTTTCCCCAGACATACCTGTCCTCACTCAACGGGCTCAGTAACAGAGCGGTGGTGGTGGCAGGGATGAAGGTTATGTATGGTCCTAACTACATGAACGTCAGTTGACTGAGGCCATCCTGGCTATGGCCACTGCTGAATGACCACCCTGTGAGCAACAGACCCACCCCGCCCCCTGAGTCCCTGATATGATACTGCTCTCCAGAGTGATCAGTCAGCTACCTGGTGACAGATTGATGACAAAAGACTGCTTTCATCATGGAAAAGACAGGCTTCTGTTCTTCCTGATACAGACGTTACCCTGGATAAAGATCTGCTACCCGCAACGCTTTTGCTAAAATTACACACCCGTGGACTGACAGAATGCCTTATCCAGAATCATGGGATTCCACACAGCATTGCTTTGTGTTCACGGACCTCACTTCACAGCCAGAGTAACGCAGCTGGCTTCATAGAATGGTGAAATGGCCTTTTGAAGACACAGTTACAGTGCTAGCTATGTGGTACTACTTAGCAGCGATAAAGGGATGCCTATCCAGGAAGCTATACATGGTGAACAAGATTCCAATTGGGTGGCATTTCTCCAATAGCCAGGATTCAAGATTCCAAGAATGAAGGGGTGGAAATGGGAGAGGCATCATTCACTATTTCCACTCGTGACCCACTAGTAAAATTTTTGCTTCCTATTTCCACAGCCATGTGCTTTTCTTCCCTAGAGCTTTTAGTTCCAGAAAAAAGAATGCTTACACCAGGAAATACAACAATGATTCCACTGAACTGGAATTGAAGACTGTTTCTCAGCCACTTTGGGTCCCTCATGCCCGTATTCAACAGGAAAATACGGTAGTTATGGTTCTGGCTGGAACGATTAGCCCAAACCACCAAGGGTAAGGATTTCTGCTCCACAATGTGAGTCAGGAAGTAGATTGGAATGCAAAGGATTCTGAAAGGTGTCCTGTAATCAAGGTCAACGGAAAATAAAAACACCTCCATGCAGGCAAGACTAGTAAGAGCTTGGATCACCACACCAGCTAAAGAACCACAACTAGCTGAGATACTTCTTGAGGACAATGGAAATACAGAATAAGTAGTGGAGGAACATAGTTGTCGTTATAGTTAAGCTATTATAACCACATCACCACATTATCAAAGATTGTAATTAAGAGCATGTTCATAATAAATAATAAATTCATAATAATTTAGTTCTGAATGTGTTTGTGTGTTTATACATAAGACATCTGTTACTTTTCCTCTCTTATTCAATTATCATTTAGCATCACAAGCACTGACTTTATATCATAGCATTTTAAATAGCCTAGATTTTACATCATACTGTTTAAACTATGAGAGATTAAAGAGAAGGGTAAATATCACTCTCATCTCTTTATCTCCTCTGGTCAAGGAGTTAGTGTGTTTGTAGTTGTACCAGCATAGTTGTATCATGCCAGGCAGAAGTATGAGCTTCTTGGTGTCTTTATTTAGCAACTAAGTACGGATTGAGGAGACGTATACAGGTACCGAGTTAGCAGCGGGTGGACTTGTGATGGTTAATTCTATGTGTCAACCTGACTGGGCCAGTCAGTACAGATGTATTTGGTCAAACATCGTAAGTGTATCTGTGAGGGTGCTTGAGACGAGATTAACATCTCAACGGGTACGCCTAGGAGAGCAGATTGCTTGGCATGTGGGCTGCCCTCATCCAATCACTAGAAAGCCTGAATGAAAGAAAAGACCTGAACATTTTTAGGTAAGAGAGTAAGTACTCTTTCTGCCTGATTGCCTTCTGGCTGGGACACTGGTCTTTTCCTGTCTTTGGATTCAGACGGAAACACTGGCCGCTCTTTGGTCTGGATTTGCCAGCTTTTTGACTAGAACTTAGAGACCATCGGCACTCTTGGGTTTCTAGCTTGCCAAATGCTGATCTTGAGCTTCTCAGTTTCCATAATCACATGAGTCAAACCTTTAAATAAATCTCTTTCTCTCTCTAGACGTTTTGTTTCTCTGGAGAACCCTGAATAATAAAGGCTTTCTGATATTATCTATCTACGAACCCAAGGGGTCGCTGGACATCAGATTAAAAAGCCATGCCATAGATGCTTTTAGCGCTCAGGATTACCCCCAAAAGGCATAGAATGTACAGAACAAATGTGTTCTCAAACGTTCGATGATGCAGCACTACTTGGCTCTCGTCTCATCAACTGCACAACACTCACAAATTTTTCAATTTTCCCCTCTTTTCTCATGTTCAATGAAGCACTTCTGCCTCAGTATACATATTTTGTGTCAGAGACCATGACCTCACATACCTATAGTAGACAAATTCTTAGGATGTTATAAACCTGCCAGGGAAAAAGCCTTCAGGGACCATTATACTCTGTGTGTGACTACTGCGACCTTCTTACGGACCCAGCTGATTGCCCCCAGGTCCTCTCAGTTCACTGCTGTCTTCATCCCAGTTATTGAGATCAGTGTCTTGTGTAATAGGCATAGGGCCATGATGTTATCTCCTCATTACTCAAATTGTTGCCTGCAGATGTGAAGTTGTTGCTTAACAATCTATGTCTGAACCTCAACACTGGGGATTTAATAATCAATAACCAATTTTACACTTGCGTTCAGGAAATAAATGTCATGAGATGGGGACATAAAGTAGTAGTGATACTGGTTAATATTTTCTTGAGACTGTTCAAGAATTATTCATCATTAAATCTGTATACACGATAAAAAAAAGAGATAAGGCATGAAAAAAGAACGATTTGCTCTCTATTTACATATATTGATTTGTTCATGGCCCCCCATGAAAAAATGTGAATGCCACATGACTCTACTTTTATGAATTATTACCCACTATGGATGGCGCTGAACTATTTGTAAGTATTAAAGACAAAATCAACAACCCTCATAACAAATTGTCTTCTGCCAGAGAGAGCTCTCCGTAACAATACGAACCTGTGAGTTCTCAACTAATACATGCAGTGTTGGTCGAGTTGGGTAAGAGAGGGGAAGACTCTCGCACTGTCTGTGAGAGTGTAAATTGGCTCGCATTTTCGGAGGGCAATTTAAAAATATCTACATAAGTCCTAATGGCCATAGTAATTGACGTGGTGAGTTTTCCAAGAAGCGAAAGAAACAGCCACACGAATGTAAAGAACATTTGTACGATATTGTCCAAGTTTATAATATTAAAAAAAAAAATCTGCAGACAAGCAAAATTTCACCAAGACATGTGTCCACACGGTAGAATTCTATGCAGGCATTAAACAAAGATGGAGATCTATAAGTACTGACGTAAAGAATGAACATGACACGATATCGAGCAAAGTAAGTTGCATGTAAATGTATCTGACACAAATTTAAAAAATGGCAGTGCTTAATTTATTCTTTACTTAGGCAATTAAATGACATAGAACGAACACTGCGGAACATCGTACGCGACATTCATCTTGGGTTCCCGATAGTTCCTCTGGCCCTCTATTTAGAAAACCTTCAATGAAGTTCAACTTCTATCCTATAGGTACGAAAGAGCAGTCAAAACAATCCTCAGGTGGATTAATCCTTCTCCTTGGGCCTTACATTGAAAAGAACACACAAAAGAGAAGTGTTGTCAACCCAGCTCTACAGAGACTCACGGTCGCATGGGGAAATCAGAACTCAGCTGTTAGCCATACATCCAACTCTGCTTCAACAGGGTACTGCAGACTGGAAGTGGACAGGGGGACCTTATAAATGACAGAAATGTATTTCTCACAGTTTTGTAAGCTGGAAATCCAAGATCAAGTCACCAGTAAGTATGGAGTCCAGCGAGGGCCTATTTACTGGTTCATAGATGGCCACCTTTTCCAGGCCCATGCATGAAGGAAGAAGTGAGGGCACTAACCCCACTCTTGAGGGCTCCCCACTCATGACCTGATCAGCTCTGAAAACCCCAACTCCTCATACCATCTCCTCCAGAGTTAGGATTTCAGCACATTAAACTGGGGTCACAAACATTCAGTCTATAGCAAACACCCAGTGTTTCTCTGCTCTTGGTCCACCCCAATGCAGCATCAGTCACCACCATTCTTATATTAGTTTGTATTTGTCGAGAACTTGCCCAGTGCCAATGCTAATGCTTTGTATGCATTGGTACACCTGAGCCCTCAAAACAAGTATTTTCTCATTCCCGTTGTACAGAATAAGAAATGAGAAGGTTTCTTATTCCGAGACAGGTTCTGTGGTATGCCCCAGCTTCACACGTTGTGAAGCGGGCAGTCTGTGCCCTGAATCTGCAGACTCATATCTGCTTGACCTCTCTCACCTACCTGAAAACACACCCTTGGGCACAGGTTGATCTCGCGACTATCTCTCAGAGGCCCTTCTTTCTATTGGCACTGCCCACTCTCCATGTCAGCCAATGTGTCAAGGTCTCGCACAAGACAGTCATTTAAAATCAACATAGATTCCAGTGTCCAGGAGAAACCTACATTCTGGAAAACTAGAGATCATTTCCTTTTGAGGAAATTGTTTCTTTAGGATACTAAATGGTACCCACCATCACCCTGGACCCTGAGAGTACACTACAACCTCCAAAGCACTGACTGCAATGGAAGCCCGTTGATTGAAAAGCACCATTTTATTCTTTTTGTGGCAGATTGCATTTTCTAGAGATATCCATATGAATATCTTCAACTTCATGTAGTCTTCTTTTAAAAAAGAGCTTGGTACTTCTTCAGTTGAATAATGGGGTCTATGTTTTCTCTCTTAAACCTAGTGGACTGTGTTCACCGCCTCTTACAGAGCACGGGGAAAGTCATGCGATATGACACCTGTGTATAAGAATACCATACGCTTCTACCTTGCTGTGTGGGGACAAGTCCTCTTGGAACCTAGCTACTAGATGGAGTCTTCTTCATAAACATTCATCTCCTTCACCTCTCTTGCATAGGCGGCTGTACTTCCCTGCTCATTTGGTTCGGGGTAGGGCTGTATGACTTGCTTTGTCTGATAGAATAAGTCGGAAGGCACAATTTGCCTATCCTGAGCACAGGCCCTTCTGCAAACCCTCTTGTATCTCTGTCACTTCCACATGAGGAGCATGACCTGACTAATCCACGGATAACTAGAGAAGCATGAAACAGGGTGAGCCGCACCCAGCCTAGGTCGGAAAACCTCTGGCTACACCACAGACCTGTGTGTAACGCTGAAAAATCATTGTTTTCAGGCAGGACTCTGGTGTGTTGCGTTACATAGCCATAGTTAACCACTAGAGAAATTTTGCATTTTTTATTTGAGTATGCTGACAAGACAAGCCCAGGAAAAATGCCCTGGCCTCATACCTAGAGATCATCTGAGCTCTGGCTTGTTGACATTATTTACAGTTGTAAGGGGAGGAAGGAAGAAGAAAGATGTCACTTAGCTTCTCATATCAAGTTATAATTGGATACGTAAATAGTGAAAAAAAAAAGGAGTATTGTTATAGAATGTGTACTTCTATGGGCTGAGATAATACAGTCAATCTATGACTTTGCATGGGCAGCCAACTGTAAGTAAGTTAATCATGTTACGTAGCAACGTGTGACAATGAAATACGAAAGATAGATTTTCTTGGAACAGCAGACCTCTGGCTCCATAACCCCAGAGTATTTTCCATTAGAAAATTTTGTTGAATATCAGCACAAAGCCCTTAATGCTTTCTTGTGGCCTCACATAAAGCACAGTGACTTGCTAGTAAAGCAGCTGGGTGTAGGTTCTAAAACCACTCCTAATGCCTTCCCAGGAGACCTCAGTGTGCCCTGTCACTAAATCCAAAGAAGAGCCTGAAACTGTAGAGGGACAGAAACAGTCTCCCTGTAGCACAAACAACCATAATCCACATTCACACTGAGAAGCTCGTCAAAACAGCCGCAAATGCTGTGACAAAAATTATGTTTGAGAGAAAGATGACACTCTTTGCTGTATTTCTCTATTAGAGGCACTACTGAACATCAAAAATTCATTAACATAGTGTATAAATGAGCCATTCAGGGCCAATGCCTGTAGATCAACCATTGATAAATGTATGCAAGGACAGCAGCCTTTGTGTTAGACACTGAATTAGCTCCTGACATCGTACGCTATATGTACAAAGTCCAAGTGCTTGACAACTCCTTATTTTTACCAAGGACAATATCTGAATTGCAAATAAGCTAAGCACATGAATACCTATTCTGTGCCGTTAGAAATTAGGGCTAGTCATATAAAAATCACGACAATTTATCACTACATGGCGATTGGTTAAGATAAAAAAAAATTGTGACAAGACCAACTGCTGGTAAGAATGCAAAGAAAATAGATTACTTATTCGCTGCTGGTGGGAATGTAAAATGGTACGGCTATTTCGGCAAATGACTTAGTAGTTTCTGTTTGTTTCCAACTTTCTAAGCTATAATAGACGTGTAACATCGTGCTAATTCTAGGTGTATGACATAATGATTTGGTATCTGTATACATTACAAAACAATTAGCACTAAAAGTTTAATTAACATCTTTCACTTCATATACTTACAATTTTTTTTTCTTATGATGAGAACATTTAAGATTTGCTCTCTTTTTTCATGCCCTTTTTCTTTAAAAAAAAACTATTAAAATTATAGGGGTGACATCGGTTAATAAAATCAAATAAGTTTCAAGTGTACAGTTCAGCATTATGTCATATAAATATTGCATTGTTTGCCCACCACCTAAAGTTACATTTTCTTCTGTCACCACATACTTGATCCCTTTTACCCCGTCTACCTTCCCGTCCCGCGCTTCCCTCTGGTAACCCCTAATCCACTGTCAGTGTTCCATGAGTCTCTGTTCGTTTGTCATGTTTACCTATTGCTTTTAGCTTTATACCGCACATGAGTGAAATCATATTGTTTTCAACTTTTTCTGCCTGCCATCTGTCTCCTTGGGAAGTGTCTGTTCAAGTTCTCTGCTCATTTTTAATTGGATTTGTTTTTTTGTTATTGTTGTTGCGTGAGAGTTTTTTACTCTTTGGATATTAGCGCCTAATTGAAAACATTACTTGCAAATATATTCTCAGATGGTTGTCTCAGAATTAAGAGTCCAAAAACAAACCCTGTATTTACTGACAAATATTTTTCAACAAAGGAGCCAAAAACTTATAATAGAGAAAGGAAAGCCTCTTCAATACGTGGTGCTGGGAAAACTGGAAAGTCACCTGCAAAAGAATGAAACGCCTGCGTTCTATCCCCGTACACCCAACATCACTCAAAACAAATCAAGCACCTGAATGTAAGACCTGGAACAAAAGTGCATCAAAGAAACTGTAAGTACTAAATTCATGGACCTTGCATTTACAGGGGATTTTTATCAATTTGACCTCAAAGCTTCCGGGAAGTAAAAGCAAAAATAAATGAATGGGATTATGTCAAACTAAAACACTTTTGCACAGCGAAAGAAACAGTGAACAGGACTAAGGTTTATACAATTTACTTTTTTTGTGTGACGAGAACACTTAAGATCTCCTCTCCTAACAACTTTCAGATATAGCCATATCTTGAGATAAATAAATAAACAATAAAGCAAATATCACAATAAAGTGAGTCACACAAATTTTTTTGGTTTCCCGGTGCCTATAAAATTCATGTTTACACTATAGTGTAGTCTATTGAGTGTGTAATAGCATTACGTCTAAATGAACAATATACGTACTCGAATTAAATATACTTTACTGCTAAAAACGGCTAACGGTCATGCCTTCAGCGCATCATGACCTGTTTACGGCTGGAAGTTCTTATCTTCAGTTTATGAAAAATGCAGTATCTGTGAAGCACAATAAAAAGAAGCATAATAAAATGAGGTTCATAATACAGTTTTGTTAACGACAGTCACCATGCAAGCAGTCCATTATACCTCAGAATTCTTTATTTATAACTGACATTTTGTACCATTTGATCACATTAACCACGGAACTTCTTATAAAACTAAGCATGTGGTTTCCATTTGACCTGGCTGTGCATTTTTTCCCCATCATACCCTCCTTCTTGAAAGTACTTCGGGTGCAGCTGGCCAAGCCTTCTTCCAGGACTGATCGGGAGATCGGGTCAATCTTTGTAATCCTCAGTGATCCATTTACGATGAACTCATGTCTCGGTCAGCCAACCAGTAGCAGTGTTATGCTGTTAGACAAGAGGCTTTCTCCTGTTCCTGAGTCTACCATCCTCAAACTTACAGAAGTCTATAATTGCCGAAAGTGAGTATAAAAACTCTGAGAAGAAAACCAACGACAAAGAGAACGGATGCACGAAAAGAAAGTGCACCTGGCTGTGACAACGTCCCTCAATTCGTTTAATCCCAATTGCACTAAACTTTTGATGGAATGTAGCTCTGCTTCGAGAGAAACTACCCCATTCCACACAGAGAACATATTAACTATTTCAAAGATTACTGTCTAATGGAGAAACCAGTAGAAATAGGGTACTGTAAATAAGAGCCCATAAAACGGGCAATTGGCTGAGCCATACTATGGTAGGCAGCAGCAAGAAAATCTCCTGGCTAACCTGTCACCTATCGAACCTGGAGATATAGATAACACCGCACGAGGCTGGAATTTAGGAAACTTTGCAGAAAATGTTTAGAACGTCGGAATGTATCGATTACTCCTTGCAGCCTTCGCTAAGCTCCAGCAAGAAACAAACTTCTCGTACTAAGAAACCTCTCTGCATGCTAGTACATCTGAAAACAGAGGAAAGAAAATAAAACCTAGTTTGAACGACCCTTTCAGTGTACGAGCAATTGAAGACGTTCTAGATTCTATTTATCATTTTACTTGCAGGTTTAAGGAAAGTAATTTCTCTGCCCCGGCTAAAGTTGGAATTGAGGCTGAAGTAGAACAGGAGATAAGATAGGGGGAAGAATCTATAGGTTTTGTTCTGTTTTGTCCCCTCAGATTTTTTAAATTTAATTTTTAAGTTTTTAAAACATTTCTAACTCATTCATTTATTTCTCCCACTCCCCACCCCTACCTCTGGCAACCACCAATCTGTTCTCATATTTATCAGCTTTGTTTCTTGTTTGTTTGTTTGTTTTGATGTGATTTGTTTGCTCTAAAATCTCTATATGAGAAAGACCACATGATATTTGTTTTTCTTGGTCAAACTGATTTTACTTAGAGCAATGCCATCAAATCCTATCTATTTTGCAGCAAACTGCAAAATTTTATTTTGTTTTCTTAATGGCAGAATGATACATCTTTGTGTGTGTGAGTGTCTGTGTATGCATGTGTGTGTGTGTGTGTGTGTGTGTGTGTGTGTGTGTGCGCGTGCGCGCACGCGCGCGCGCGTAGTCAAGGTACGTTGACAACTTAATTGTCCATGAATAATGAATGGATAAACTGTTTCTTGTCCAAAACACTGAAGGTCTATGCACTCCTGTGTTCATTGCAGCGTTGTTCACAACAGCCTATATATGGAAGCCATTAAAGTGTTCGTCAATAGACGAATGTATACACGAGATGTGGAACAGATATACAATAAACGGGACCAATAGGTAATACGTAATGGCAACAGTGGTCACTGCAATGTTTGTGGGCCTTTGGATTAACTATCATTTACTCAAGGATATTTCCATTTTCAACGGAGAAATTCTGGAGGTGGCTAGCTCTGTTAACACCGGTGTTACCTCACTTAACGTTTAACACAGCTTTATGAGGTCATTGGTATTCACTTCATCTTTAGTGAGTGGAACAGAGGCCCTTTGACAGATGACTGGATAAAGGAGATGTGGAACATATATATAATGAAATGTTACTCAGCCTAAGAAAAGATGAAATATTGCCATTTGCATCAACATGGATGGAGCTTGAGATTATCATGCTAAGCGAATTAAGCCAGGCAGAAAAAGGTGAGAACTGTATGATTTCATTCACATATAGGATATAAAACTGAAAACAACAAATGAATGAGACAAACAAATAGAGACTCATGGACAAGAAAACAGCTCAGAGGTTACCAGAGGGAAAGGGTGGAGGGGAGGGGGTAGAGAAAGGTAAAGGGGGTCAAATATATGATGATGGAAGAGATTTAACTTTGGGTAGTGAACACACAATGCAACACGCATATGGTGTATTATTGCCTTTACACTGGAAACCTATATAATTTTATTAACCAATGTCATCCCAATAAATGTAATTAGAAAAAAAAACAAAACCAAGAAAATCTTCTCAGTGTAAACATTTCACATTTTGCTGAGTCACTGACTCCAATCTGGTGGTTTAGGTTTCTTTTGCCTTCTGTCCCCACAATCCCCAGTGTTTGCTGCCTCCCTATCTTGCTTAATTGTCCTCACTCAATGCAGAACTGTAACTGTGGGTCAAGCACATCTGAATTTCATGCTCAGATCCATAAGATCCACTGAGGAACCCAGCTTCCACTTTATGCCCTCTGAGTAAGGAATCTGATCTCCTTCAGCATCACTGCTAACATGGCCAGATGAAATAGCATGTAAACGCTCAGTGTAGAGCACACACTTCTGATCCAAGGGAGCAACAACTACTGCCCTTAAGTGATTTTATTAAAACAGCATCCTGGGCCAGATGGTCTCCCCATTCTCGGAGGAGACGTCAAGCAGATGGCACAACACAGATGGGATTTACAGAAGAGCCCTCTGTCCGCCAAAGGAGAGTTTATGGATTACAGACTTGGGGGTGGGAATGAGGGACGTGGGGAGAAGTGCCACAGGTCATCTCCCTTGTCACCTACTACTCCAAGATACTTGCCATGATCGTACTGACGTACATCTATCATGTTCTGTGCCCACTGCTGTAAAGTCACGATTACTGTGGGGCAATCTTAGATTTTAAATGGAAAGTCTGAGCCTGAGAAACTGTTTGGAGAGAGACAGAGAGATTGTTTCTCAAAAAAAAAAAAAAAAAGAAATTGCTCAAACTACAGCCAGTGAAGGACAAGAGCACAAGACCAGAACTTAATTCATTCATTTATTCACTTACTTAATGAATGGGCTGACTGTTTAACTCGACGGGAAAAGCAAGTTTATAGCAGCTCAGAAGGGTACTTACCTTCATAAGAGGCTTCGTGTGGATATCAAGTCATAAATGGTATTTTCAATAAAGCTATAAATGGTAACAAACCATTTTAGAAACGGACAGTGGTCTGGATAATGATTTTTAAAATTAAGTCTTACACAAATCGGATTTCACTGAATTTACACAAATCGGAGCGAGTTGTTACATTAGGGAGAGATAAGATGCCTCGGGGTCTTAAATACAACCACAGAGATTCGTCCATTCGCCTATGGTTTCAAACTTCCAGAGATGGTATAAGGAAATATAAACCCTTTTTCTAGTGAGCAAACAAAAACAAACACAAAAACCTAAACAGATGCACGCAAGAATACACTTTCACAGAGACTGCATTTGAATAAAAATCAGGATATTGCCAGCTGCATTTTATCAAAGGCAGAGCTAAGGTTGGTCACTTGACTGAAATGTTACCATTTTAATAATTAGCACTAACCCACGTCATTTGGCAAAGAAATGAAAATACAAGCGTAGCAATAAGAACAATATGGTTAGGCATGGGATGTTTCTGTGATACATTATTTAACAAATTTTGCAAAATTAGATGTTATAATTTCTTGACTAAAAGGCTTTCTCCCAGATTTCTCCGGCATTTACGTATCTCTTAATCTCATTTTAGACTTGGGGCACATTTGGTATAAAAAGAGTCCAGGCTTCCTCCAGTGCATCGTGTCACATTCCGAGAAACAGAGGGCATGCCATTCTTTGGAGCAGCACCTGCCACTCAGCCTCCTGTCAAGCTATTGCCTGAGGTGCAGGTGGTCATGCGGTAGCAAGGTTCCACCCTGTGCAATCTGATGGAGCTGTGACCCAAGGGCCACTGTACAACCATATGTTACAATATGTGCTTAGATTTCTTGAATGATTGATTGTGCTGAAATCCAGTGTACGAAAAATATCTTTTTTAAGCCTCCAGTCATTGACGACATACTTATGACCTCCAGCTTCTATTTATTTGAGAGAGAAGAGCTTCTATTTCCTCAAATATTTTATTTATTAAATTTTATTTACTAAATATTATTTATTAAGATAAAATGTTTAATAAATTAATTTTTTAATTGTACGGGGTTGCCAGGAGCTTTTAATAGGGAAAGGATGGTCTTTTAAACAAATGATGCTAAACAAATCCCACATCCACATGCAAAAGAATGAAGCTGGACTCTTACTGAATATCATGTATAAGAATTAACACAAAATGAATCAAAGACTCAGACATAAGAACTATAACTATAAAACTTTAGAAGAAAATACAAAGGAAGAACCTCATGGTAGGTAATGATTAGTAGTTTCTGGCATAAGACGTCAAAAAGAACGAACAGGTAACCAAAAAGCAACAAAAAAACAACATATTAGATGCAATCGAAAACTTTTAAAATATCCATCAAAGAACACTATTAACTCAATGAAATGGCAACTCACAGAATTTGAGAAAATATTTGCAAATCAAATCAGATTAGATTACCAGGCAATGCTGATAGAAATGTAAACTGGTGCAGCTGCTGTGGGAAACATGAAACATATTAACACAGATTTACCATATTTAGCACTTCATTCTACTTCTGGGCGTACACCCCAAAGAATCGAAAGAGGAACTCAAACAAGTATATGACAATGTTGACAGCAGCATTATTCGCAATGGGCAAATGTGGAGATAATTCACATGTCCGTGTGGGGATGGCTGCGGTAACAAACCATGCTACATTTACACATGGCATATAATTCACTTCTTTAAAAAAATGGAATTTCTATCAGATGGTACAACATGGATGAACTTTAAGGATGTTAGGTTAAGTAGAATAGCCAGTCACAAAAAATAATACACATGTTATGTACATTTCATCACAGTAAAAAAGATGTGTCTGATAGTGGTTCTAGAATGCTGACGAGTTTAATTGTAAGCAGAAAATAGTTTACTAGTCTACATGAACTGTGATTCCATTTGTATTTAAGGAATTAAAAGTATGCAGAGAAAAGGACGTCAGGTAAGAATGTTTTTTTTTTCTAAAAGGTGTTTTCTATAATTAATAGGTATTTTTAGGTAATAAGAAAGGACACTTCTGATTTGGGTTTCTTACATTCTTAATTATAGAAATTAATATTTAATACAGAAATATGTTTTCCTCTATTTAAAACATTTTCACAATCATCTTTTTAATCTGACATTAAATGTAAGTCGAAGTAAAAATCCTTGAAGTAAAAGCCATTCAAGTCAATTTCTTAAATGAAACCTCGAAAAAAGGTAGGTTGGAAATTGAGGAAGACACAATAATCCATGACGCAGAGAGTGGAGGAGGAAGAGCGGTTTCCATCCTCCAGCTTTCCTCCATTTATTACACCGCAGTTTTCGGTAAATAACTTCTTCCTGTTGGTTTTGAGAAAGGCTTGATGGAGAAGACTCCCTGACTAGGGAACGCAGGAAAGGAGTGTAACAATTGCCACTTCTTCTCTGGAGACCTAGCAGTCCCGCCCCTTTCCTGCAAGGATTAGGGCCTGGGCCCCCACGTTTCCGGCATTGCCATTCCACTCCAGATTCCTCCAAAACCCAGCTATACCCAGGCCGAAACAGTGAGCACACGTCTGCCTGTGGGATCTGCCTTCTTCCACCCCACTCCTGCTTTGCTGTGCAATAAACAGGAACCAGTAGACTACATTATACGGTTCTCCGGCCTCCTGAGATTTTAATCAAACACTAAAAAGGACACGCAGAGTTATGCTGGAAATCCAGCTGAGGCTCCCTATAAGCTTCTTTTCATGAACCACCTGTGAATTTGGGATAACTGATTGATCTGGGTCCCAGGGAGGGGTGGGACAGTTTTCAGCGCTTTCCTGGGTCCTCCCAGCTCGCCATGTCCAGGTTCCTCTCAGGCAGGTAGCATCTGCCCAGGCACAAATTGAGTCCTACTGAGCTTTGCCACTCACCTGGAGTCTAGGCACTCGGAGGCCCCGCCCACAGGCCAGCATAGCCAACGGAGCAGGGCGGTGGTGGGGGCGCGGCCAGCCAGGCTGGTCCTGGTCTTTAAAAACGCGGCCTTGGGCCACAACCACGCATCAGAGACCGCTGGATCTGCACCTGCTGACTGCACCCGCACAGCTGCACCCAGCTTTGGTGAGCACCCTCTTCAGGGCCTGGGCCTGGGCCTGGCGGGGACACCCTAAGAACAAGCCGGTCCACCAGTCTTAGGATCCAGGATTCTCGGACTCCAGGAGGCGTCGTCCTATAGGCTGGCTGAGCAGGACCCAATGACCTGACCGCAGCCCTTGGGACTGCGGGGCCCGCTGCTCTTTGTGCTGTTTCAGCATCCTGTAGGAGATTCTGGAGCGTGTGGAAGGCAGAGGCGGAGGAGCTTCGTTTCCCCTGTCCTGCCTACAGCACCAATGTCCTTTGTCCCTGGCCAACGGTCTGGGCCCTGTCAGGGTTCAGAAACCGGTGGTGGGAGTGTGTGTGTGGGAGTGTGTGCGGGGGAGGGCTGGCGGAGGGGGGAGAGGGAGGTGCTGCTTCTGGGCTCCATCAAGCCAGGTGACCACTATGCTGGTCTGGAGGAGGAAGTAGGAGTGTGAGTGGCAGAGCCCAAATGCTGGCTGCACTCTTGCCATCCTCCCCTAGGAAGGCTTTTCAAAGATTTCAATTCAAGAAGAGAGAGGTTGAAGGCATATCTCACCCCTGCCATGCAATAGTCAAGAAGAAAAGTGTGAGGTGGCCACCTAACACCTGGGTTCTCCGTCCCTACTTGAGGGTGTCCTCATTAGTGAGGTTTCCCTGGGACACCCCAGTTCTTTAGGTAAATGCCTGGACCAACCTTGTTCTTGGTTCGCAGTTGTAGCCTCTGGCTCATAAGATACCTTTACACTCTTCTCAAAACCTAAATGATCACTGCACATCGCCGTTTCAGTTCCTAGAGTCCTTGTCCAGCCGCCTTCCATGTCAGTAGCTGAATCCAGTGCATCCGCTTAGTCTGCTTTTTTCTCCAACCACGTCCTTCGCCTTCCTCCACAGTCCTCATGTAAATGAAGTGTTTCTATTTCACTGTAGTGGCTAAATTAAGTGTTTCTATCTCACCGTAGTGGCTATAACGACTCAGCGGAAAATACGATGGCTTTTTGGAAGGTTTGTTCTAATCAGACCTTTCTTTTTCCTTCCTAGGTTTTTGGAACATGAATCCTTACGTCCTCCTGACTCTCCTTTGCTTGGGAGTAGCCTCAGCTGCTCCAACAGTTGACCACAGTGGAGAGGCACAATTAAACCCGCTGCAGGCAAAGCCCGTGGGACTGCTTAACAAGGTCGGTAACTTCTGAAATTGTCCAGAGGATCCCCACAGAGAATAGTCTAATCTGTTGCGAGTGTACAGCAGAGAGCAGCTTCTGGCGGCCGGCTCTCACCAAGGCCATAGCTTCATGGCACCTGTTACCGAGCACAGTGTGGCATGCATCCCTGTCGTGTGTGTGCTGGAGCACAGCTCCCAGAAGTAGAAAGCCGTCCCTGGCCGTGGTTTCTCTTCCGATCTGTCTGCAAATCCCCTGGGTGAAGCTGAGTTGGTTTTATATGGAAATAAAAAATGATAGGCTATATGTTTTTCTCCAGCTTAAAGATATGTTCCAGAAAATAGTGTTGGAGACAATTATCAAAGAGACCATGAAGCATTTTCACGATAAAGGAGAAAGCGGAAAAGATGAGGATGCCACCAAAGGAGTGCACGCCTTTAGTGACATGGTGAGTGTGGCATGGACCGCTAAAGATTTTCTGCTCCCTCTCCTCACTATTTTACCAAAGTAACCTCTTGCATTACAACATTCAATTTTCTTTTCTTTGAAGGCCGTTGTCAAGTTACTGGCAGAATATGAACTCACTCCAGAACCGGAAGCACAAAAAGGGGAAAGCACCACTGCAGATTTCCCCTTATCTGTGGATTCGAGTGAGGAAGGCTATGTAAGTCCTGTGATGAGGAAATAGCTCTTTGGACTTGCTGCCTATGCATTTTACAGTACGACAACCCTGCTCAACCCCGAGTCCAGGTTTTCAAATAAAGAGCTGAGATTAGGATTCCCATCCCAAGCTCCAGCTTTGCTTTTCCCAGACACCTTTTAAAATAAACACCTCAAGCCGAGCCTTAGAAAGGTGACTCTTGTTCATCCAACCACCTTGAAGCAATAGGTACTTGCTACCCTGCACTCTATAACCTGTTCTCTTGTGACCTTGGACGGAGGGCCCCCCTTACCCCAGCACTTATGTGCCCCTTCTCCTCACCTTCCCTCAATTCTGAAATTTCTAAGGAATAAAACTTGTGATTTCACTTCATCTGTGTGAGCGAATTGAATCTGCGCCTTCGATGAAAACAATTCCTCAAAGCGGGTGCTGGGCTGCTAAGGGAGCTACCTGCCAACCTCGTGTGTGTGACATGTGCCTACTCATCCAACAGGTCATAATCTGCATATTCGTAATCTAATACATCGGCTATGGGCCCCCAACACACTCCTGGGAGGGATGGGGTGTGCAAACATGTAGCAGATCTCTCTCCAAGAGTGAAGCGACAAAGAAATTGCCATTATCCAGCCATAAAAAATGAGGAAATCCTAGCATTTGGGGCAACATGGATAGACCTTGAAAGCATTATGCGAAGTGAAATATAAGGCAGCGGAGAATGACAAATACTGTGTGATGTCACTTATATATGGAATCAAACAAACTCATACAGTAAGAAATCAGATCTGTGGCTACCAAGTTGGGGAAAGGGAATCGGAGGAAGGTGGTCATAGGTAGAAACTCCCAGTTGTCTAAGATAAATAAGTATGTGGGATGTCACGGACAACATGATGACTATAACTACCGCTTCTGTATGATACGTCGGAAAGTCGTTAAAGGCCTAAATCCTAAGAGACCTCATCAAGAGAAGAAAAAATTTTCCCCTCTATTCTTTTTGTCCTTGTTTTCTGTTTTTGTATCCATATGGGAAGACAGAGGGTAGCTGAATATTGTGGTACTCATTTCACAATATATGGAAATCAAACCTTCACGTTTAATGCCTCAAACTTAGTCATGTGTGTCAGTTACTTCTCCATAAAACTGGAATAAAATAAAATAAATTTTTTAGAAATTGAATAAAATAATTTTTTTAGAAATCAGTTTGTATCCTCTATGGTAGAGTTGAACAATATGCAACGTGCCATCGTCGACAGATATTTTTCATATCCTTTCAGTCAGCGTGGTTCTTGTCGGCTGGTTAGTGCAACTGGTCCCCTCGAAGGAGAGATGGTCCGGAGAAGTGGCAAACTTACTTTTCTGAGTGAGCAGAACCTGGTGGACTGCTCTCGGTCTCAAGGCAGTGAGGGCTGCAATGGTGGCCGAATGGATTATGCTCTCCAGCATGTTAAGGACAATGGAGGCCCGGACTCAGAGCTGTTCTATTCATACCACGCGTGGTAAACGGAGCTTCTTATCTTACCATTCCGGCTCTGCTTCTGAAATATGAACACTTTAAAAAAAATATATGCCAATGTTTAGAATTCACGATTTACCTTGTGGAATCTATACCTGCAAACTCTAAGGTCTTAAAATGTATTACCTCGCACAGTTTTCTGATTAGATGGTTACCACGTAGCTGTCGTTACTTTTGTGTTATGGGGAGCTGTACCTACCATTCTGTCTATAGTTCAGATTTCTCCAAAATGAATCATGTCTTATGACCAGGTGAGACCGAGAGTGTCTCATTCAATAGACAGCAGCTAATTTTTCAATTTTAAAACAAACAATAGCATTTCACCCTCTGGGATGCTTCATAACAAACTTGACTTGGAAATCGTTAAGCTACAGACTGTCTTAAACTTATGTTTTGCATGTGGTGGGTGGTAGAAAAAAATCACGTCTCTTCTCCTTTCCTGGGACAGAATGAATCTTGCGAATACAAAACTAAGTATTCCGCTGCCAGTGACGCTGGTTTCATGAACATCTGTGAGTGGGAAGAGGCAATTATGAAGGCAGTGACAACAGTGGGTTCCATCTCTGTCGGCATGTCTTAAAAAAATAAAAAGGTAAGCATTTGTCTATGTAGAAATTTAGGCAGAAAAGTTGGAAAACCACCACAACATACAGGAAGATCAACTCTTTGATATGTAGAATTTCCTGCGGAATGTTTAAGTGTGTAGATTTCACACACTTAATATTCATGCCTTGTGTTTCCATTTGACATTTACTCAAACCATGTCTCCATGATTTGAAATGCTCACGAATACATGGTCATGAATACAATGGGCCTTTGAACTGCACGGGGATGGGGTGCTCGCTACCCTTGCTGTCGAAAATTTGTGTATCATTTTGACTCTCCCAAATCTTAACTACTAAAGCCTGCTTCTGACTGGAAACCTTATCCATAACGTAAACAGTTGATTAACACAGAGTTGGTACATCATATGTATCGTAACAGTGTACCCTTAAAATAAAATATACAGAAAAGAAATAGTTATTAAAATCAGAAGGAAGCAAAATACATTTACAGTGAGGCTGACAGAAAATAGTAAACATGTTTTGGCATTAGATCATAGAGTCTAGAGATAAGAGTATAGGTCTTAACAAAATGTTTCAATCCTTTGGTTGTCACGTGGCTCATAGTGAACGATTAAGAAGGTATATGTTACCACGTTCTGAAGGCCTGCCTAAAAGCAAGTTCCAGGAGAATTGCTTAGAAGCACACTTTGCTTGGGGTAATGGAAAAATATAGCTAGTTACACGCAAAACGATGATAGATGATAGTTTAAACAATAACATAGGTTATAAGATATCTAGTTTCTGCTTTCGCTTTAAGATAACATCACAGATGCACGATGGTTAGATATTTTGCAGAAGCTTGGATTTTCAACCTAGCACTCATTGTTCTCACAATATAACTGTCAATTGTTGATGTACTGTCTCTGTGTCAAGCAGGGGGAGCTAACTTTAGAGTTGCAAGATTTTATGAGTCTGTTTTGCAGAAAGAACGAATGCCTTTAAGAAAGTTGCGACCAGCTGCTGATGCCTAGGAGTCTAGTTGCACAAAGTGTTACCTGTGGCTGCAGCCACACAGACTTTCCTCTCACTTCCCTGAAGCCGCCCCTCTCTTACTCCCCAGCTGCATAAAAACTCCCTACTTTGGCTCTTTGGGGAAGGATGGATTTGAGAGATCTTGCTGTCCAGTTCTCTTTCTTTGGCCAAAGTGAATAAACCTTTCCCTGTCTCCAAACGCCAGTGTCTCGGGGTTTGGCTTAGTAGCGGATCAAGCACACAGACCTGTATTTTGGGAGGTTTCTAGTAACAACAGAATTTATAGAAAAAAAAAAATGAGTACAAGGAGACACCTGCAGTTCAAACCAGTGTTGCTCAAGGTTAACACTGTTTATTTAAATGGCTACAAAATCTGATTTGGTATAGCTTTGTTGACATAAGAAATATCCAAACTCGTAGACGATTTTTATAAGATTTTATAATTTTATAATTTTTATAAGGATGACATAAGCCAGAAACCAAGATCTCCAATGCTCTGGAGAATAACAGTTTTGCCGTTACATTTATGCATTTGAAATTAAGGAGAGACCTTAAGGAAGATTTCTTGCAGGTGGAGACAGCAAGGCAGAGATTGGATTACAAGGTAGTTAACAAGACTTTGTTCTCTCTTGGTAGTAGTGGTAGGTGTTAGAAGGAGTAGTCTGAAGGCATTTCAAAGCTCTGTTAAGCTAGATTCATGGAAACAATGGGCAGCTTTGCTTAAGGCAAAGATAAGCCTTTTAAAGAAGTCATATTCACGGGGCATGACTACCCACCATGACCTGCCCAGTTACAAATTTAGGATCAGATCATTCCCTAATTTTTCCATGGAACCCCTTTTTTTCACCCACAAAAGTAGATGATTAAAGCTAACATACAGAGAAATACCATATATTCTAGCCTCCCAATTTCCCACAGACACCTTTCCAACCACATAGAAGGCCGAGTCCTGGTTTCGAGTTCTGACTCCTTGGCATTCGATGCTGCGTTCTCTTCTTCCCAACCCTGTGAGCAAGAGTCTCACACCCACAGACACCCCAGGCCTCATGTCTGCCTCCCAGCCACACCTCAGGTCACAGGAGCTGGGGGTGGGACACACACAGAAAAGTATTTCAAAGTATGAGCCAGAATTAGGTAACAGGCTAGTCCTAACTCTCCACTCTTCTGGTGATGTTACTGCAGTGGGGGGCCTGACCATAGGTGGACTTTTGTGCTTCTTCTCCAAAGAAATCGATATTTTCACACCTTCGGAGCTAACCAGCACGAAGTCAGTATCTTCCTCCTGCCCTCTCTGCCTCAAATTCACAGCCTGCATTGAAGAGTACACAGTCTGAGCTTGATGGAAGCTGCTTCCCCAGGACACCAGTATGGGCTGACACCCGGCCCTGCTGCACCATCTCGTGATGAAGAAGGAGAACGCCACGGCCTCCAAGGCAGGGAGAGATGCCAGGAATTCTGTGGTGTACCTCTGAGTCAAATTCGGTCGTGACCAGATTCTCCAAGGTGGATCTTAGTGAGCCAGACAAGGCATCTTCCTGCAGAAAGCAGGTAGGAAATTGCAGGAAAGTTGTGAGTTGGTTATATGAACTTGCTCAATCATTAGTGGGAAAAGTTAACAGCAGTTCAGCTGGAAGAGATCAGCTGTAGGTCAGCATCTCCCAGGATTCAGAACTGGAAGCAATGGTCTGGCCAGATCGGAAGTCACTTGAGACAGAAAGTCAACTGGTTACCTGTGAAGTGCTCTTGTGTGGATCACCTTGAGGCAAGTTATTTATATAGCATTCTACCTTAGCCAGGTTCTATGGATATGGTCTCTCCCCTCACATCGTCTCCTAGTCTAGAGGGGAAGAGCATCACACAATTACCCTGCAGTCTGGTGGGGTCACGATGGAAAACCACTCGTGGCCTGAGCCTGCTGGGGAGGAAATTTCTGGTAGAGGTCGTACGTAGCAAGATACATCTGGTGGGATGCACGGAAGTTAACAAGTAAGAGCAGAGGGGTTCATCTGAGTAGGGGAGAAGAAATTCGCCTCAGGCCGCATGTCGCAGCTCCAACAGGTCCCTGTTAAGGAGCTGGTGGTGGGGACAAAGCGGGTGGAAATGAGGCTGCCGTTTGAGCCCGGGATGCAGCCAGGGTGGCGTGATCACTCCCCGCTATGTAGACCTTAAGGTTGGTTCTCTGAAGGATTTGTCAATAACGCCCCCCCCACTCCCCGCCATCAAAAGCACTCATGTTATATTTGATGTCAGATTGTTCCCAGGTCTGTATGTTCCCAAGACCATGGATCTTGGGCAGGTCTGTTCTTTTCAATTCCTAGCACTGTGCTTAGCGCATAGGAGGCTCTTCAAAAATGTTTGTTTTCCATTAAGAAAAAAAAAAAGTTTGTGTCTTATGACCAAGTAATAGTTCATCGTATATATGTACCACTTCTTTATCCGGTCATCTGTTGATAGGCTCTTAGATTGCTTCCACATCTTGGCTGCTGTAAATAGCGCTGTAGTGAACGCAGGGGTCCATATATCTTTTCGAATTAGCGTTTTGTATTTCTTCAGATGAATACCCAAAAGTAAAATGGCTGTGTCATCTCCATACTGTTTTCCATAGTGTCTACATCAATTTGCAATCCCGCCCACAGTGATGAGGGCTTTCTTTTCTCCACATTCTCACCAACACTTGTTATTTTTTGAGTTATTGATGATAGCCAGTCTGACTAGTGGGAGGTGATATCTCATTGTGGTTTTAACTGGAGTTTCTTTGATGATCAGTGACATTAGCATTGTCTCATATGTCTATTGGCCATCTGTCCGTCCTCTTTGCAGAAATGTGTATTCAGGTCCTCTGTCCATTTCTTGATTGCTTGCTTGCTTTTTTTGGTGTTGAGTTGTATGAGATTTCAGTAAATTTTGGATATTGGCCCCTTATCAAATATATCTTTGGCAAACTTCTCCCATTCAGTTGGTTATCTTTTCATTTTGTTGATAGTTTCTATTCCTGTGCAAAAAGGTTTTCGTTTGATATAGTCCCATTTGTTTGTTTTATTTTCATTTCCCTTGCCCGAGGAGATACATCAGAAGAAGTATGATTAAGAGCAATGTCAGAGAGTACTTACTGCCTATGTTTTCTTCTAGTAGTTTAATGAAATCTTACCATTTGCAAAAACATGGATGGACCTTAGTCAAATAGAGGAATACAATTACCATATGATCTTACCTACATGTGGAATCTGAAGAACAAAATAAACAAAACAGAAACAGAGTAATAGATACAGAGAACACAGGAACACACTGGTGGTTGCCAGATGGGAAGGCGGTCGTGGGCTGGGTGAAAAAGGAGAAGAGATTAAGACGTACCAATTGCTAGTTAAAACAGTCACGGGATATGAAGTACAGCAGAGGAAATATAGTCAATAACATTGTAATAACTCTGTATAGTGCCAGATGGGTGTTAGACTAATCGGGGTGGGGCAGGGGGTGGAGATCTCCTCATAAATTATAGACATGTTTAACCACTATGCTGTACACCTGAGGCTAATATAAAATAAGATTGAATGTCAACTATAACTGAAATATCAAAGTTAAAATTAAAATTAAATTCGTTAAAATGAATGAATAAATGAATGAATGAGTAAATTTGTGAAGTATCCAGTGTTGGCAGACCCCTGCTTCTCTCTGTAGGACTGAGACAGAAGAAAGTGGAAAGATTATTGTGTCCCCCAGCACCCCCTGCCCAGCATTCCACTTTGTACCTGGTGATGCCCTCCTCCTGGTCATCTTGCACGTCACAGCTCCGGAAAGGAACTAGACCCCTCCGCTCTGGGGGAGAGGCACCCCTGGCCAATCCAACAGGGCTGACCCAGTTCCACCCTTAATATGATTGCTTTACAGGAATCACTCCACCCAGTTCCTTATGCATCAAAATGCAATGGAGACTGCAGAAGCCATAGAGACAGAGAGCAGATTGGTGGTTGCCGAGGGTGCGGCAGAGAGGAGAGTGGGAAGTGACTGCTGGTCATGCCGGTTTCCTTCCGAGGTGATAAAATGCTCTAGAACTGCATGGTAGCCCTGGTCGTAAAACACTGTCATGTACTGAAGCCTCAGAATTATCCACTTTAAATGGTTAAAATGGTGAAAAGCACATAATGTGCATTGTACATGAACTTTCTGAATACTAAATAAGGACTCAGCAAAATGTATCCGCAGCATTGGTAAAAGTCGGATACCAGGGACGTGCAGCCTGGGGGATCTGACTCATGAGAATCAGCATTTGATATTTGCTCAGGCTTCTGTTTCTCTGTGAATAACAGGTCCTCTTTTATTCACGCTCAGGATGTGAACTGGGGACTCTTCATCCAGCAACCATGACCCACATAGAACCTTCAGCCGAGAACCAAACAAGCTGTTCGGCCCCTCGGATCTGGAAAACCACCCTGGTGGAATCTCTCAAGTGTGGGCTGCTCAGGAGCTCCTTCTGAAGACACAGCCCAGACTACTCCCCCTCCCCATCTCCACTGCGTCCCCATCTTTGCCCCTGGCTTCCAAGACTGCAGGTAGGTGCCTCGACCCCGTCCTCCCGGTCTCTCAACTGGGTTCTTGCTTTCGTGCTCTGGTGTCAGGTTAGGAGATGAGAGGCAGCTTAGTTATGGTCACTTGGTCCTGGAACTGACCGGATCCCACTGCCTTGGTGGCTTTCAGGTGGTGTCTAGCCTGGTTGGGGGCCTTGTGTCCACCCACTATTGGCCAGCACACTGCAAACTGCCTTGCTGATAGCAGGGAAAGGGCGTCACTGAAATCCTTGTCACAGACACAAAGGTCCACAATCACAAATGTACAAATAGCAGAATTGTGTTGCGTTCTGCTTGGAGACTCAGCTCTTGTGGACATAAAGTAATATCTCCATTCATCTTGCTAATAGCAACATTCCTGGTGGTCTAGTGATTAGGATTTGGTGCTCTCATCTTGCTTATGGCCAATTTTCCACACCTGAAAGGATCTGGAAGTAGACTATTGATAAAATGTGACTCCAGACTGCCGGATCATCAGCAAGGCTCACCGTGTGTGATACAGTTTTTCAGCCGGCGCTTAGAGAGACTTGGATCTCAAGACTCAGTGCAGAAGGTTCTCCCAAGGATGATGCGCGCTCTTGACCAAACGTGCCACCCCAGCTTCGATCAGCACAGGGTTGCGACAGGTCTCCTGAGTAGGCTGCTCCTCTTGTTCTCTCTCCACCCTTGGTTCAGAGCTGCCTTCTGCTGGTTCAACCCTCGTCTTTCTACTCAAGGTAACTGATTGCGGGGACCAGCTTCTCCAAAAGAAGTGTTTATCAGGAGGCAAACACTGCGCTTTCTTATGTTCCATGGAACTTAGTTCTTTAAAATCTCTCTAGTTTCCTGTCATGTCGGAAGATGGTGGCTTTGCTACCGGAAGGAACTGAAGTGGGGAAAGCTTCAAAATGTCTCCCCTTCTCTTGAGAGCTAATGTCATCATTCTCTCAGGAAGCATGACTCTGTTGTCTGGTCACTTACATAAAAGCAAGCCTATTACTGAAGAAAGGAACAAATGCCAGAATGATGGGAGAGAAAACCAAGGAGACACCAAAATGTCTCCAGCTGGCAGAGTTGCTACTCCTTGGGGAGACAATAACAAAACCTAAGTAGAAGTAAAAAAGGACGGAGAAGCAGCTGTGTGATGCACATAGTGTGTGGTGACCTGTGTTACAGGTGCTACACATGTATCATCTCACTGGATTCTTACAACTTTGTTAAGGTGTGTCATAAACCCATTTCAGAGAAAAGTAACCCAAGGCTCAGAGACATAAGCTGTGCCTGTCTAAGGCAGAGGTGAAATCCAGCATCCTGGGTCAGCTGTAATGTCCTGTGTACTGTGAGGGATTTGAAGGAGAACAATTGGATTGGCTGCCAACATTTAAAACCTAAGGGATTTCACCCAAATTTGGCTGTGTGGCTTCTTGTGAAAAAGTGAACGTTCTTGCCACGCTGGATTCACATTCTTGCCTGGTGCTGATCAGTGGGAAACAGGACAGCTACCCCACATAGAGGGGCAGAGGCTCTGTATTTCACCCCGTCTCCACACAGCCCCATAATTCCAATAGCTCAATAGGCCAGGAGAGAGAGAGCTCAGAAGCAGACTCCCCATGCCCACATACGAAAGTTTGCCCTGTGACAGAAATGACATTGCACTGAAGTGTGTGACCCTGGGCTAGGGTCATACCTAGTCGATGTCAGAGGTGAAATTTAGCCCCAGATCTGTCTGTCCAAAGCCAGGTGGCCTCACAGAGAGCCTAGGCAAGTATGGAAGAGGTAGGTTATTAGGGCAAAATAAAACACAAAGTCTCCTGTAAACACATGCATTTCTATGTATGCTTATAGGCATTCACATAAGTGTGTGTGTGTGTGTGTGTGTGTGTGTGTGTGTGTGTGTGTGTGCCGCTCCACGGTATTTTAAGTAGAAGATATGATCAAGATATCAATACAGATATGATAGTGAAGGTGTTCAGAAAAATGGATAAGCACATAGAGATAGAAGTGGATTTGTGGATTTACAGAAGCAGACAGGGGCATACATCAGTACATCATAGAGATATGTCAGTATTATATAAGTAGAGCCAGACTTTAGATTCATAGACAAACAGACGAATGCTACGGATGTCATTATCCCTACTGGAATCCCTAAGGAATATTGTGATTGAAATTTAATGATGGTGTTCCACGATAGTCATCTTTATTTTTCTCTGTACGAATGGGTGACTTCAGTGTGAGAGAGTTCTCTGGAAACCCTGTATACGTCTGCTCTTATGACTATTTTGCTGCAAATCAAAATAGCCCACATCGATCCATGTTATCGCTTTTAGTCCAGAAGACGCCTACAAGATCCCCTAAACCAAGTGACTTTCTAGCTCAGTTTCCCGAAGTCTCTTGTGTCAGTTGAAGAACTCATAGGTAAGCTGAGTGCCCTTCTGGCTGGCCCTGCACCCCAGTCA
Source organism: Macroglossus sobrinus (assembly GCA_004027375.1). Classification (NCBI taxonomy): domain Eukaryota; kingdom Metazoa; phylum Chordata; class Mammalia; order Chiroptera; family Pteropodidae; genus Macroglossus; species Macroglossus sobrinus. The sequence continues at coordinate 7,293 of PVKZ01004194.1, read as the reverse complement.
GCTTGGATCAGACAGCTTGAGGCTAACAACTGAGGCTTCCTTCCTTCTTCCTTCCTACTAGGAGATTTGCCTTCTGGAAATTTTCTGAGGGTCGCCTGTCATTTTATTCTGCAGGGAGTTGTTTCACCACCACGTGTTGTTCCCGCCGAGATCCAATTCTGAGCAATTCCTTGAGAGCCACTTTTATTGGGTGCAAAGTAAAATACCTCCTTTGACAGCTACTGCACCTTTACTTAATGGGTACCTAAATCATAATACGAACAAGCTCTCTTGTATTCCGTAGTTCCAACAGAAAAGGGACCATACCGATTGAATGTATTTTCTTAACTTCTTTCCTAGACGAGGAGACCCCATGGAATAAACTTCTTTTATTCTTTTTTGTACAACAAAAGCAGCTTTCCTTGGTGAAATACAAAGCTCAGCAGTCAGTTTGCTTTTAAAAAGCATGTAATTATCAACTACATTGGTCATAACCCCTCTCAGGATACCACGACTTTGCCTCTTTCTTTCCCGTTCTTTTCTATGATTTTGTCTGAAACACTCTCAGATGTGAGAGGCTCTGAGTGTGTGTGTATGAATTGTGTGTGCATGAATGTCTCTCCTGAGCCATTTCCTTGGTGTTGCTGCATCCTGAGGATTTTCTTTGGACTTGTAAATGGCATCCCCCACCCTTACTTCCGTGGTCTGAGGTGTGAACTCCTGTCACCATGCAAGCAGGGCCTATTTGCAGGAAGATCTGAGAAGCTGCCTTGTGTTTTGTCAGGGATTCTGATCCACTTTGATTAACCTTCCCGGAGGCCCAGCAAATAGGCTCATTCTGTTGTTGGCTGTGCCTTGGGCTTTCTACGGGTCCCACCATACAGCAGCCGTAGGGCTTCAAGGCTGTGGTCAGGATGCAGAGACAGCCTGATTCTGAGCTCAGCATACTCCACCTTACTTGGGGAGGAGAAGCTGCTTGGGGAGGAGAAGCTGCTAGGAAGGAGCACATGCCTCCGAAATTATTTGCCTCTGTCCCCAGCCTTTGGCTGCAGTTGAAAAACCCACTCCTAGCTGTCCTGGTGGCCACCCACGTGGACGTCGTGAATTTTCCTAGTCCCTTTGGAGACAAGTTAGAATGTGACAAAGACATGCCCTTGCTGAGAGAGCAGGAACAGATAAGGGACTGGGTCTTTAGGAGTAATACACAGAATCCCGTGAACCAGAGAAAGGACTTAAAGAAATTAAAGGTGAGGGTAGCGGGATAGGAATTTAAATATGGTGGAGAGACAAAATAAATCAATCAGTATAACTGACAAACGTTAAACATTTTTAAAAAGTACTAATTCCGGTTCTTTTCAACTTTACGATAGTTGTACAAATTAAATTTTTTTTTAAGTTTTAAATTAAATTCGCATCTAAAAATAAATTACATATTTAATCCTAAAGTAGCAGGCTAATCTCAGATTCCCCAATGCCAAATTCTCTTAAATATTAGAGACATTCAAAACGTGTTATGCACATTATCCCGAATGATGACGAAACATATGCTTAAATTTAACACAAAATCGTAAATACTGTGGGGTTGATTTTTTCATCGTTTCTATATTTCCACCTTTACCTTCAAGGCTGCAGTCGACTACCCAACTTGGAACAGTATAATCGTATCAGGTGGACTGAGAATTTCTAAATCAAAAAAATAAATAAATAAATAAATCAGGAGTGAGACTCAGGGTTAGAGATTCAAGACTGAGGTGTGGGACCCAGCTGACTCTTTTCTTGTGGTCAAGCCCTATCTGCTTTGTCAGCAGTGTCCTCAAGCTCACCCCTTCCCATGAGAATTTGTCTTATAATTCAGTGTGTCTGATTGTTTGTTCATAATGAGGTTTCGATTAAGTCATTTTAGAGGTGACTACCACATAGGTAATGATGAATGTTTCCCATTGCATCAGATCAAGAGCATGTTATGTCATTTGTCTCAGAAAAAAACTAAAGGCCTATTTTCCTTGGTTACCATAGCGTTGTATTTCTTATCAAAGCAATGAATATGCATGATAAGAAATCAAACAGAAATAAATAACACAGGATAAAAAGCAACAGCCTTTTAAGTTATCGAATGACTGAGACCACTGCCCAGAGATGACTTTTCAGTGTTTTTATGGACTTTTTCAACCTTACCGAGATATAATTGGCAAATAAATTTGTAAGATATTATTAAAATGTACATGGTAGTGATGAGAGATATACATACAGATTCTCAATTCTTTTAGCTGTTTTCGCTTTCAGTGATTTTGATCATTGTCATCATACCACTGATCAATATTTCTGACCTGTAAGTTGTAACCCATTAGTGGGTCATGAAATTCATTAAGGTGGTCCTGACCAAATCTTTTTAAAGTGACAAGGAGTGGAAGAGAGTGGAGTGGAGTGGCATGCCATGGAAAATTTAAGAGCGCATTCCACGTCAAGCAGTTCTGTAAAACTCTTTTTATTTGTAAACACGGATGTGCACAGGGTCACAATGTGGAAAAATATGTTTTTACTTAGTGTCTGTCAAAAAGAGTTTGAACCTGCAGCTCTATATTATATGCCAATAATTCAAAGTCATATTTTTTCAACTAAAGACTTACGTATTATCTTCCTGATATGAAAAGTAAGGCTTCTATTAAGATGGTTAGATCTTTCATCCTCATCACTCTGTCCTTACTCTATCAACAGCAATAGTATCGCTTCTCCTAACTTATAAGGTGAGTGTATTAGGCCTCACCTTTCCTCCATCAGGAAAGCTGCTATCTTTTCACAATGTGCTTCTGCTCCAAAGGTGCCCGTCTTCATGACTCTGATTCCACGGGCGTCCTCGGATCTTTGCCCAGTGTCACGTTATAGAGCCCAGCAAACAGCAGGAAGGGAGGAGCCAATGCAAAGTCACCAGAACTTCCTGGCCTCCAACCAGCCTTTGGGACCAGCAGGAGCCTGGCCCAGGCCTGGAAACACCTGATGAGACTGCGCCACTCTGATGAGGCTACCGCTCTTCTCTTAGCTTTGGGAACAATCTTTGCATTTCAATTAGGCTACTTGTTCTGAATATGAATATGAAGTTACTTCACAGTCACCTGAAGAAGTACAGAGGCAGGTTATTCTGCTGAGTATACCTGGGGCTGGCAGAAACTGAACCTTTGCCCAGAAAATACAGTGATCCTGCTATTTGATCTCTTTGTCTGACCATATTGGTTTGGTTTTCAGAGGCCTCAGTGCAAGGTGGCTAAGTGGATATGTTTTTATTTTATTTCTCTGGGACTAGGTGGGAAGAGTAGAAAAACAAGGAAACGGCTGCTACAGGCCACATGGACCACCATAGAGTGCATGAAATTCTGACAGTTTAGTGGTTTATTTAAATTAAAAGTGCTCTTTACAAACTATAAAAGTGACTTATTGTAAAATATTTAGAAAACACAAACAAAGAGAAAAAAGTCACCAATAAAATTTATTGAAGGACACGTAAAATAACAGATTGATGAATGGAATGAGACTGTGTTCTTGAATGGCAAGATCTTACTAAATGCTTCACTTTCCCAAGTTATATAAACTTAATACAGTTCCAGTTAACATCTGATGGGACTGAGAATACTGTTCTTTATTGTATTTTAACATCTTAGTGAAAGAATAAAGAAAACATATTAAAGCTTCTATAATCAATCGATAAATAAAATTTAAAAACCTATCCATCAATCAATAAGTGCAATAGATTATACAATTAAATAAAACCTACTGAAATATAATAGAAAACAACGATATTATTTCCATATAGTGGGGGAATCTTTATTTAATAAGAGCTCTAACACAATTGGCTATTTGCCTAACAAGAAATGAGGCTGAGGGTGTGGAGAAAAAGGAACCCTTATACACTGCTGGTGGGACTGCAAACTGCTACAGCCACTATGGAAAATAGTATGGAGGTTCCTCAAATACTCAGAATCGAGGGGTGGCTCCATAGTGTAGTGGTTAGCACGTCTGCTTTACATGCAGAAGATCCTGGGTTCGTGCCCCAGGTGGAGCCATGGACCATTCCCGGGTGTGCCAGGCGCCCCGAGTGTGCCAGGCCCTGGGTGCATCAGGCCCTGGGTGCGTCAGGCCCTGGGTACACGCCACGAGTGTGTGGGAGGAGACGCCCCACCTTCAGAGATCCAGTTCTTAAGGGGAAACGGCAACATCCATAGGTCACGGGTAGAAGTGGAGGGAGGAAAATTAAAGAGGGGGGAAAAATAATTAAGAATTGATCAACCCTCTACCCAGTAATCCCTCTACTGGGTATTACCCCCAAAGAGTTGAAAACTCATATCCATATCCATAAAGATATTTGCACATCAATGTTCATAGCAGCACTATTCACAGTGGCCAAGACATGGAAGCAACTGAAGCGTCCTACGATAGATGATTGGCTAAAGAAGCTGTGGTACATATATACAATGGAATATTACTCAACCATAAGAAGAGATGAAATGCTACCATTTGCCATTTGTGACAACATGGCATAATTGTTGCCATGCTAATCATGCTTAGTGAAATAAGCCAGACAGGAAAAGTTGAAAATCAAATGATATCACTTATATGTGGGATATAAACCTAAAAGCAACAAATGTACAGGACAAACAGAGACTCATGGACATGGACTATAGACTAATGGTTACCAGAAGGTAGGAGGTGGAAGGTAGACGGGGTAAAGGGAGTCAAATATAGGGGGATAGAGAAGGGCCAAGTCGGTAAAAGGAATAAATATATGGTAGCTGAAGGAAACTGGACTTTGGGTGGTAAACACACAATAGAATATATAGATGTCAAATTAAAATGTACACCTGAAAATGATATCATTGTATTAACCAATGTTACCCCCAATAAACTTAATTTAAAACTTAATTTAAAATAAAAAATAAAAACAAAAAAGAACAGAAATGAGGCCGAAGAACCGGACAAAATGGCGCAGATGAGAGAAGCTTCACTCATCCATCCCCTCTTGCAACGACATCAAAGTTGAGTTGGGAACATAAAGCAAACAGCAAGCAGAGTCACCTGGGGCCTAGATGAACAGAAGCCCTACAATTAGAGAGAGAAATAGAAAATCACCCTGCAACAGGAGGAGGTCGGAGGGGAGTGGGAGAAGACCTGAGGCTGTGGGGTCCCAGGTGGCTGAGTGAGACCGAGGCTGCAGCAGCTGCAGATGCCTCCTAAAGGGGCCATGTCTCCAAGAGGACTTTTGTGGTGACGGACCTGCTTGCTCTGAGTACTAGCACCTGGTTGGCTTACTGAGCACCAAGGACTTACACGGGGACACTGAGTTGTCAGAGCGAGGGCTGGAGGTGAGGCTCTCTCCAGAGCAGAAGTGCCAGCGGTATCCACTGTTCCTCTGTTGAGCCTTCCCCACTCCCAATACATGGATGCAGCATCTCCAAAGCTGAGAAGTCATCAAGCTGGATAATAGAGGTTACTCCACCCAGAGGATTCCCTGAAACTCTGCCTACCCCAACTCATGGCCCCACCCAAGCCACATTTAGTTGCGTTCTCCTGGAGTCCTCTGCCAATTACTAAGCAGCGTTAAGATGCACACTGGGGGCAGCTGACCTCGGTTTCTGGCTTCTTGAGGCAACTATAAGCACAGCATCTGTAGATTGCTTGCTGAATCTTAACAGGCGGCCCTGGAGGGGCAGAGGCTGGAGCTAAACTTGGCCTATAGCAGAACTCCTCTCAGGGCTGGGCACCTACTACACAAAGCCATGCTAGCTAATAAGACCGGGACACTTAGCAGCTTTGATTAGTACATCGAAACAGACACAGAAAGGCAGCCAAAATGGGAAGGCAGAGAAGCAGAAACCATATGAGAGAACAGAACAAAGATCCAGGAATAATGGAATCAAGCAATCTAACAGATGCAGAATTCAAACCACTGATTATAAAGATGCTCAGTGAAATTAAGGGAAGTGTAGATGAACTCAGTGAGAACTTTAACAAAGAGATTTAAAAAAATGTAAAAATAGAAATAAGAATTACAAAATAGAACCATTCAGAAATGGACAATACATCATCTGAGATGAAGAGTATATTAGAGGGAATCAACAGAGTGGAGGAAGAAGAGGTTAGAAACACTAATATAGAGGATAGGGAGGCCCAACCAGCTGACGTCACTGCAGCAGGACCAGCTGAATCCCCTGGCCAGCCAGGGGTCCCCAGGTTCATAGCCCAGCAGCTCCACAGTAGAGAGTGTCGGCTCCGAGAGGCCAGGCAGGGGTCTTGGTGGGGCTCCAGGAATTTACTTCCATCCACATTCCAGTGTCTGAAGATGGTATGAGCCTGGGGAGGCAGAGTGGAAACTGCTCACCTCCGATGATATTTCCAGACGTGTGACTATCACACAGCCTCAAGCCATTTTTGGAACTGCGGTGTCTTCTCTCCTAGTCCCCCTAAGAGCTGTTGTTTTGTTTTGCTTTGGGTGGTTTGTTTCCTAGCTTCTGTCAGTTAGGGAAAACAGTTCCCTGTGTTACTGGGCCTGTTTCCTGTCCCCCTGGCCACCTGGTGGTGCTGAGCTCTGAATCCTGCAGCCTTCGGGGTGTCTGCTCTCCATAGGTGACACCAGCTCCAAACAGACCTCTTGTATTCACAGTTAACCAAGGGACAGCAGGGATAAGAGGATATCCCGAGACACAAAGACATAGCAAGTAGCGATGGCCAGAAATGACCAAAAAGTGGGAAACTTTGTTCCATAGTTGTGTGACATTCAGCACTAGGGTGGGGCTTGGGAGCCCCGTTCTAATTGCATCATTTGCCCATCCCCACGAAGGGCAGAGGCTGCACATGCCTTCATCATGTGAAAGAAATCAGGAGACGATGTGAGCTAGTCTGGGCTAGTGATGTGGAGAGCAGTTCTGAATATCAAACACCAGAAGCAGTTCTGAGAATTTTAAAAACCTGAAGCTGCCTCTCCAACCTCAGATGCCACATCTCACCCTGTGGCTAGTTTGTGTGAATCCTGTAGGCTTGCAATTAAAACAAAGTCACCCAGAAGTCAGCGACCTTGAAAGTAGAATCTCTAACAGTGATTGTGTCAGTCTCTGATTTCAATGAAACTGCTGGCTAATCTCCTTGCCCCAACAGGAATACTGTAAAAGGTCAGTTCGTCCAAGGATGGGGAGAGGTGAAGGATCATAGCTCACATGATAAGATGCCACTGGATGTTAAAAGTGATTTAACCATGATAATAAGCTCACTCTTTTGGCACAGCGTTATCTCGTCTTCTGGGATTTGACCAGCAACTTTCTAGATTTTAGA
>PVKZ01004193.1:0-93286 GCA_004027375.1 Macroglossus sobrinus | reverse complement strand
CTCTCTCTCTCCTCTCCCCTCTCCCCTCTCTCCTCTTCCCTCTTCCCTCTTCCCTCTCCCCTCTCTCTCTTTTCTCTTTCTCTCTCTCTCTCCATGCTCACAGAGGAGAGACCACGTGAGGGCACAGTGACAAGGTGGCCATCTACAAGCCTGAGAGAGAGATCTCACCTTAACCACCATACTGGCACCTTGATTTTGGACTTCTAGCTTCCAGCATTGGGAGAACATGAATCTCTTTTATTTAAGCCACGCAGTCTGTGAAATTTTGTTACAGCAGCCCAGCAGACTTAGAGTGCTCAGATTCACAGAGACAGAAAGTGAAACGGCCGTGGCCAGCAGCTGGGGGAGGGGAGGATCAGGAGCTGTTTACCAGGGACAGAGTTTCAGTTTGGGAAGGTGGAAGAGTTTGGAGACATGTTTTGGTGAAATTTGCACGACCAAGTGAATGTACCCAATGCCACTGAAAAAATGGTTAAAATAGTAAACGTTATATTTTATGTATTTTGTCAATAAGAAGAATGGTGACTCTGATTGGGTCTTCGCTACTCTCAGAATAAAAGCCAATGTCCTCCTCTGATCTCCTCTCCGGCTATTTTCCTAATTCACTTCCGTCCAGCCGCAGACGCCCTACCCTCTAGCTCGACCATGTCCCACACTCGCCCCTGAGATGCTTCTTCCCTGGGTTGGTGCAATGCTCATTCCATAGCTTCCCTCAGACCTTTCCTCAGTCACTGCTTCTCTTTAAATTCAAAGTTTTATTCTCCTGCTCTCAGCATTTCCCACCCTCTACTCCCTTCCTTATTTTTTCTTCAGAGTGTGTATCCTCTTCTAAAACATCAACCATATATATATATATATATATCATCTGTCTTTTCTAGCAGAATATAAACATCACTAAGGCAAGGGCTGCCATGTGTTGGTTTTGTTATTGAGTCTTTCATGCCTAGAGCAAGACCTGACAAGCAATAGGTGCTGAATTCATATCTTTTGAATGCGTAAATGAATATCAGAGCTGCTTGTGTGTGTGCGTGTGCCTGTCTAACTGGCAAGTTTCTTGAGGGTAGAAACCATGCTTCCCCCTCCCACCATTACATTCCAGAGCAACACGGGGAAAAATGCATAAAAAAGTAGGTATAGATGGATGGATGATGGATGGATGGATGGATAGATGGAAGGGTGGGCAGATAATGGATGGATGGAAAGGTGGGTGGATGATGGATGAATGATGGATGGTGGATGGATGGTGGGTGGATGGATGGATGGATGGGTAGATGGATGGGTGGATAGAAAGAAGGTTAAAAATAAACAGTGATGGCTTTGTGTTGAAGGGAGGATGGTCGGACTCCTAAATCTGGAGTGGGAGACAGACATTAAGTCTGATTAAAGGCAGTCTCTGATGATGAGAACGAAGGTGTCTGGGGAGCACATTATTTTATGAGCCATCAGCTTCTCTTTGTTGTGGCCTCCGATCCATGGCTTTTGCCTTTCCCTCACATCTGCATGTAGTAAAGCTTAGTTATGACATCCATATGTCTCTAATGCAAACACCAAGGCACACACTTCTGAAAAGCGCCATAAAGAGCAATGGCTCGAGAAACACTGTTAGGAGCGTTTTTATTATTTTAGTGAGCTCTTTATTATTTTAAAGGGCATCTCAACGACGCTGCTGAATGTTCTCTGACCATAAGCCTGATTCGTGTTCTTTCTCTCTCTCTCTCTTTTCCTCCTTCTCTCAGGATATCAAAGCAGACTGCAATACCTGTGTGGAAATAGAGGACAGAAAGGTAAGCCGAGATTTTTCACCGTTTTGGTTTCACGTGGAACAGGAACTCAGTGATTTAAACCCCGTTGTTTAAGACTTGCCTTGCTGAAGGATGGCTCGATGGCTCGCAAAGGTGATTCATATGCTGATATTAGACACTTACAGACAATTGTACTTTAAGTGATCGTCTTTTTTGTTCCTTGAAGATGATGTTATTTCTTATGATTTCAATGAAGAGTGCATACTGTAATTCGTTTTAAAAATTGGTGCTGCATTTTATTTTACTCTTCAGGAGGGTAGCCCATTCATCCGTTAGCTTATTTCCCACTTTAGTTGAATATTGTTGAAGATTATTACGTATACTATGTCCCATATTACCTATCATTGGATAATATCACAAGCATTACAGAGTATAATATGTTGGGACTTCCAGGGCATGTCCCAACGTCTGATCTGTGCCCTTGGGGTTGAGAGAGCCTGCCTCGAATTCCATCAGGCCACATTCCCCCGAGCAGCAACTTTCCACGCTATAAATCTGTTGACCTGAGATGTTTTGGGGTGGGGGGGGGCAGCGAGGGGAGGTCATTTCCTGTACATTCACAGTTATCCCCTCCATTTATCTTCTCACTTCCCTTGGTGTGGATCCCCTCAGGAAAAGCGGCCGTTACACAATCGTTCTTTAATATTCTCGCAGTCTCTCTTTGTTGGCAAGGATTCACGGACGTTTCTGGGGCAGAGCGCGTCCAGGCAGACAGAATTTTACTTTTATCGCTTGGATCCAAAGAGGTCAAATAAGTGAATTGAGGGTACCTAGACCCCGGCTACTTTTGACAGCATTCTGCAACTTTGAGAGCTGTTTCTCTCTACAACCGTACCATGATTGTCAAATGCCCGTGACTATTTAAAGCAGAGTTTTTTCACTGCTGATTTTGTGAGATAGCTCAGTCATGTGCTGGTTAATAAGATGGGTGAGGACATCTCTCAAGAAAATTTGCTTTCCCATAAAAGGCAAATGCCAGACATTATTTTAAGGAGCGTTAATCTCTCCACATCAAGAGGAATAATGATACGGTCACTTAAATTCGCTCGGTGTGATCTGAGCTTGGTTTGCAGGCAGAGGTGCTTCCGTTCAGAGAGGCGTTTGCTGTGTTTACATGCTGGCCTACGCACTGTGTGTGTTTTATGAGTTGGACAAACGGAATCACCGTTTGGGCTAACCATGGATCCACGGTCTTTTTAATCTGGTCCCACCAGCTCTGCCATCAGGTATCTGCCCCAGTCACTCTGCTTAAGTCCCAGCGACAGCATGTTGTCTGCCCTGCTTCTCAAGTTCAGGGTGTTTCTGCCTCCCTTGGCGTTTTATAGAATTTACAAGCATGTTTCTGCCTAGTAATTTTTCTTTCCCTTTTTTTCTTTTTTTTAAAGTTTTCTTTGTCAGTAGTGTTTGAAAGATGCCAGGAGAGCTGATGCTGTTAAAACAACATCAGTTTTCCATCCCCAACAAGAGATATGAGCAACTCAGATAAGACCTAGGCAAGGGGAGGCAGACACACAACTCCATCCCACCAACCCCAACTGCCTGTGGTCCCTATGTCTGATGACGCTGCCCGGAGCCTGTGGCTGCTCTGCGGTGCTTCGTGGTGGGGCGAGGTCATACTGATCATTCTGTACACGGCTCCTGCTGTTTTCCAAAGAAGAGTCACACACACACACACACACGCACGCACACGCATTTCTGTGCTTTTTTCATAGAATGCTGAGTTGTATCGGACATTTCAAATGAATCTTCATTCCTATAGTGTTCTCCTGTTCTCTCTCTTAAAAATTTTTTAAATATTTTTTTTCGTTAAGTTGATATTCAATGTGATATTAGTTTCAGGTATACAGCGTAGTGGTTAGACATTTGTATGACATACAAAGTGATCCCTCTGATAAGTGTAGGACCCACCTGGTACCATATATAGTTATTACAATATTATTGACTATCTTCCCTGTGCTGTGCACCAATTGGTACTTTTTCATCTTTTTACCTTTTTTATCTGCCCCCCAACCCCCCTCCTATCTGGAAACCATCGAAATGTTCTCTCTGTCTATGAGCCTGTTTCTGTTTTGCTTGCTTGCTAACTTGACCTCACAAGACTAATGACACAAGAATTAATCAAACCTTTGGCTGCAGGTAATGGTGCTGACTCCTAGAGATCACATGATTATAATACCTACTTCTGTTTTTTTTACTCTCTTCCTCTCTAAGGAGTTTTTATTTTTTCTGTTCAACAGAACTTTTCCTCCTCTATATTCTCCTCCGATTTGTTGTTTTGTGATGCGTGCATTTAGGCTATCGCTTCTCAGGGTCTCCTGATGTGGCCGGAAGTGGGGGTGAGATGTTGGGGGTAGTTAGTATATCGAGGTCCTGTCTCTTGATGGCAAAGTCAAGATGCAAATTCTAATCACCCAAGAGGGGCAGTGTTCCTCCCCTGGCCCCAGACCGGGATGTAGCACAAGGCCACACGGGGGGACAGCAGCCGTGGCAGCTGCAGCGAACTCCGTCCCGTCTCTCGCGAACGCGCTGTGGACCTTGTGTCACCCTGACGTGTAATTATGAAATCTCACCATCGAAGCGATGACACTTGCTCCTGCATGTGTGCGCGCGTGTGTCCCTCTCCATTGACTCCGAACGCTTCTGGCAAAATCAGTAATTTGATAAAGTGGAATTGAAGTGACAGGAGTTGACGGAGGTGCCAAAATAATAAGTCCACCTGCTTCTGAAGCGGGGCCCGTGTGCGTTTTCGCGAAAGGCTGCGTGCTCCCAAGGAAAGCCAGCCACGCTGTCTTCGAAGCTCGGTTTCTCTTCGTTCAGAAAGCCTATCGTGATATCTGGAGGAATAGGTGGCTTCCCGAGAACAACTGTCTTTTTCCTTTTCTTCATTTTTCTTACGCTTTCCCTTCCTTCCTGTCTCTCCCCCTGGATATATGTGTATGCTCATAGCTAAACCTTTATGGAACTGCCGAGTATCTTCTTGATAGAAGAATTTTAGAAAACACAAGATCTCAGGTTTTCTATTGCCTCTAATAAGGTCCCCACTGCTGTCCCCCTCCACCCATTTCACGCCTTATCCCCTTGGGCAGAGCCATTTACCTGGAGGTGAATCATTTGCCTCCTGAATCCTAGACCGGATGTAATGGGTGGGAGATACACGGTCACTTTCAAGAGGCGAAGAGATCCCTCATCTTAATGAAGATAGTTGCTCTTCTTGGTTGGTACACAGTCTGGACCGGACAGGAAGAGTGAATTTCCTTTCCCTTCCTTTTTTTTTGTTTTTCTCTATCCCGGATGCCTGTTTTCCACTGGCAGACAGAAAGCTCATTGTCGTTTGGAGAGCCTTGCCCGGTTGTTAATGGGGAAATTCGTGGTGTGTGTTGGAGTGTGGTTTTGTTTGACGTTTTTCTTTTGCTTCCAAGACCTCCAGTTAGCAGAGCCCCCATGTGTGGGCCTGCACCTGGGTGGTGTCCTGGCCACGTCTTCACACCACCCAGACGATGTCGCAGGGAGATCTGAAAGGCTGGTTGCGTTTTTTTGTTTGTTTGTTTGTTGTTTTTGTTTTTTTCTCACCCTGAAGAGAGAAGTAGAAGCTCGTGCTGTTTTCTCCTCCAGGCGAATGCCACGGGGCTTGTGCGGCTTTCGCGAAGGGGACACGCGGTAACCCATCACTCAGAGCGGCTGTGCGGCCCCGCACACCCGCGTGCGGTCAACATTTACGGGACCCGTGTTGCCGGTGGGGAACAGAGGCGTTTACATTCATTTTTATTTGTGGGGTAGAATCCATCTGAATTCCAATACTGTTATGAAGACTGCAATTCAGGTGATGAGAGGAGAGGCTGAGGGATCAGTCACGGGGAGAATCTGTCGGGAGGAGATGAGAGCCCATTTGTCAAAGGCGGTGAACAACAGACAGGCTTCCTCCTCTGCTTCGCCGCCCGGCCTGCTGCAGCTGGAGGCGTTCAGACGTGCTTGGAAACAAAACTGCACTCGCTGAAGGGGTTTGAGTGGTGTTCAAAGGTAGGGCGACTTTTGGGGCAGGGCCGACGGAAGCCGGTTGCGCTTGGGAGGTGATGTTATGGGACCGTGGTTCCCACGGAGCGTTCTCACCTTGGACTTCTGCAGTATTTACTCTGGATCAGGCATTGTAACTCCCTCCACACACTTACAACAGATACGTGTGGCAGGTACCCTCATTATCCCATGACACAGGTGGAAAAACAAACAAAAACAAAAATAAAACCAGAAGCTCACAGAGAGGTTAAGTGACTCACCCCAAATTACTCAAGTTGCATCATAAGCTAGGATTTGAACTAAGGGATTCTTCCTTCAAAGGCTGTGCTCTTAGCTTTCATGCTATCCTGCCTTACACACTCTCTCTCACACACACACACAATTAAGTTTGTAGGATGTGAGATGACTTTGTGCCTGGAATCTGGTTTTCACTGTGGGGCAACCAGTCAGCCCCCAGTGCTTTAGCTCTGGCTGGCTCACAGTGGGGGAGTCTTCACAGCCTCCTCAGTCCTGCTTCTCTGCTGGGGGGCCCCGGCTAGGGGGTGGCGGGTCTTTTTCTGGTCTCGAGGCTGAGAGACAGCGGTACCGGTGTGCAGTTCTGGCTTCAGTTTCCGACAGACCCCGTTCTGTCCTTAGCTTTCGTATTTCCAGCAGCGTAGGTGCAAGGATTCGAGATTGCATGCTCGAACTCCACGCGTCGACCTCATGCAGCAGTGAGAACCGTGGGCTCTGAGCCGGAAAGCCCCGGACTTTTACTCCGCTTCTCCTCCTTAGCAGCCCCGTGACCTGGAGAAGCTCTTACCTCACATCAGTCTTTATTTGCCGGTCTTTGAATTAGAGATAATAAAATCCACTTGAAAAGCTGATTTGAGGGATTGACAAGGTAATGCTGCAGAGCAGTACACATAATGCCTGGCATGAAATAAGAATGCAGCCAACCGTAACTACTTTTATTTTTGTGTTTGCTAGTGTCTACACTTATGGGCATTCCATGTCGTTTATTGTTAAATTCTTTAAAAAAAAATGACTCCCCCCAGAAAGCGTTATGGAGGTTCAGAGAAATGGGCACTGAGTGGGCCCTGGGAGGCTTGGGGAATGTTTTAGAGAGGCAGAGATGCTCGATGTAAGACAGGAAACAGCAAATCCACCTGTCTGCGGGGTCCAGGCGGGAATCATACATTAGCCAAGGGAGAGAGAGGATGATGGTAGGGGTGACAGGAGGTGGAGGGGACAGAGTGAACTCAAGAGCAGTGGGCACTCAGGCGAGGGTTCTTGCACGGCTCCCTGCCGCCATGTGGAGTAGGGTGTCAGTGTTGCCGTTTTGGAAGCCAACCTGGATTATGGTGCAGAAGCTACTGGCGTATAAAACACTCCTGGTGTGCAAACCACAGTAGACTTATGGCACTTTCCACTTGCAAACGGAGTCCCAGCAGGTTGGGGAGAGCTGTCCTGTGGATAGTTCCAGGGGTGGCATCTGTGGAGGTTCCCTCTGGCAGAGGGGACAGCATGCATGGGCAGAGACAGAGAGGTGTGAAAGAATGTGGCATATCCAGGGTACATGAAGGTCCAGCGTGCGTCTCTGAGGTGGCCCCGGGGGCGACTGGAGCCATTAGAGATAAGAGATGTGAAGGATGCTGTTTGCCCATGGCAAATGGATTGAGACCTGGATTGGGACCTGGCATCTTGCTGGCCTCCCCCTGGAAGGAGAGAATAAAGGAGGGGGCAGGTCCTTGCTGGGCAGGGACAGATTTGCCTCGCGCCAAGGAGGCTGAAACCATGTGACGAACTGAGCCATCGAAGAGTCACAAGGCCAGAGGGAGTGGGGACAGAGCACAGAGGCTGGTGTTGGGGGAGCACAAGGGTGGAGTGAATGTGAAGGCTTTGGCTAGAACAAGACGAAGTCAGCTAGGACTCCGAGAAATAATGGGCCTGGACAGAGTACAAATCAGAAGTTGGAAAAAAGTCAACGGGACATAAAATACAGCTTAGGACATATAGTCAGTAATATGGTCATCCCTGTGTAGAGTGCCAGGTGGCCACTAGACTAATCGGGAGATCACTTCGTAAATTATATAAATGTCCAACCACTATGCTCGACAGCCGAAACCAATATAAAATAATATCGAGGGTCAATATTGAAAAAGAAGGTAATGGGTCTGGATTGCCAGCCAGGTGTCCCCTTATAAAGACGTGTGACGGAGGAGGACTGTAATGTCCTGCAGGCCAACGCTGCCCAAGTGTGAAACCCAGATTTCGGACAATAAGTGTGCTAACTTCGGGTGGCTTGTGGACATCAAACACTCGGTGAAGACGTGGCATCCAACACTTAGTGAGGAGGTCATAGGTTATTCTCCTGTCAGTCATTCTCCAGGCCTTGGGATGCTATCAGGGAGACCTCATTTTTAAAATTGTTTGTTTAACAAACCCAAAGGTCCCAAATATTTGCTAATCTACCTTTTCATCCAAGAGACCCAGAACCCTTGACAGGCAGTTGTAATATGTGGCCAGAACTTAGTAATGATAATTGTTGGAATTTTGAATTAGGGTCACATTCTGTAAAGGACAAAGGAGGCCGCTCTTTCCATTTACTTCAATCAACTATTTCCTTTCAAAGGCATTCTGCTTAAGACTGACTTTTAGAATTTTAACAGATTAAGAATAAAACTATCGAGTTAATTTAATGAAAACCAGATGGATGTAGGAAAACTGTGTACACGGATTACCAATAGCTGGAGTTTGGGAAACACTGTTTTCCGATGGCGTGTTTGCCATCAGGGGGCCGGTCTGGGTTTGCATTTGGGAAGTGTCAGGCTCTGTTTGTCTGCACGGGGCACTAGAAAGGACCGGAGTGGGATCAGGGGCTAGACTCACATGCAGACAGTGGGGTGTGAGTGTGGCCCAAAGCCACACAGCAGCTGGCGAGGAGGGTGTGGCATCACCAGAGGACAAATCGGTTCCATCCGCATGGTCTGATGACTCTTCAGGGACATGGACAGGAGCACGGCAGAGGCTGCTCAGCCTAAGTATCCGCGTGTACCTGGCTGCCACGAGGAGCTGATGCGTTGATCAACTTGGACCATAAACAAAGCTCTTGGATTTCACAGGCTCGGCTGCCAGGGAGGTTGCAAACGAGCACGACGCTGTCGCCAGGGTTGGTTTTCTGTTAGCACTGCTCTCTTGCTGTGGGGGCGGGAGTGGGTCAGTCGTCCAGGCTCTGACAGGCAGAACAAAGACAGAAGAGAAGGCACTTTCCTGACTCAGAGGGGCTCTCCCAGGGATGGGGAGCATTCATGGACTGTTCCTCATTAAAGACCGAAGTGAGATCCTCCAGGCAAATGGGGCAAAGCCTGCCATGAGCGCCATTCGGCGAGACTCACAGAATCCGTCAGGGGACCCTATTTCTAATCAGCTCCAAATGGCCTTTGTTTGAGCCTGATTGCATGGATGCGTTAAATGGGAAGATGCTTCAAAAGATTTCCCAAAGCTGTGGAGGTGAAAATTAAAGCATCCCTGAGGAGCGATATTTGAGGTGCCATTGAAGGGAGGAAAGGGGGAGAGACTGGTGCATGGGGTGCAGAGATGGGAGTCTGCGGGAAGAAGCATGGTGTGACTTGGGAACTGAATACGGGTGCGTGTCTTGAGAGGCAGCTGGAAAGCAGGCAAGGGCTGAGTCATGATAAGTCTTACAACTGAGGGAGTGTTTTGTCCCTTATCATAGAATGAAAGTCCTATGAAATGACCAGATGCATACCAATAGCTCCATTGCTTTGGGGTGTCTCCTTGCTCCTGGCTTATGTTTGACCAATAAGACCTCCTGTGGCAGATCACCCACAATGCACTATTTCTGAACAAGGCATGAGATAGCGTCCTCGAACACCAGCAAAGCCTTGTCTGTGTTGTCCAGATTTTCTCTCTGTGCCACATTCCACATCTAATGCAGATTCCTCGGGATTGAATCTCTTTCAGATTATCAACTCTCATTTCTATCGGGCAAGGCTATAAACGCCACATGAGTTCACAGCCACTTGTCAGCCCATGTTTTAGCTCTGTTTGAGGCAGCAGCTCAATCTTGCTCCTGTCACCTCCAGCCGAGGTATGGTGCCATTCAGCTCCAGCAAAGCAACTCATGTTTGTGGGTTTGCCTCAGCTCCTTCGCTCAGCAAGGGCTTGTGGCTGAGAGCATGGCGAGACTTGACCCCTGCCCTTTGCTAGGTAACGGGGTACCATGAGAGAGAGAGTGGCACATGTGGCCACCAGCAGCCATACTCGTCATTTTTACTTAGACTAGGGGGCTAGCCAAGGGCAAATGTGACACACTGAAGTGCCCTCAGCATGTTCGTTCACGTCTGCCTAATTCATCTCAAAAGACAATGTAGTATGGTGGAAAGGAGTTTTGGAATTAACTAGATCTGGGTTCAAATCCTGACTCTGCCCTTTACTAGTCACGAGATCTTGGGTAAGTCACGGTGGCTTTCTGATCCGCAGCCATACCGTCTGTAACATGGAGACCAATAACACGTGCCCCATATATTCTTGTGGGCTGCATATGCAGTCTTTAATTGCATCATAGGAAGCCAAGCTAGACCAGCTGAGAGGGAAAGAGAGAGAGAGAGAGCGAGAGAGAGAGAGAGAGAGAGAGAGCGAGAGAGCGAGAGAGAGAGAGTCAGCTGTTGAGTCAAATGACAGTAAAATTAGGGGTGCCTTCTGGTATTGCTGGATCGTGGTGTTTCAAATTTAACTGAGGTGATGAAGATAGTGAACACTAGCTATAGGCTCAGATTCTTCCCAGGGAAAAAGAGAGAGCTTCTTTTTTAAGTGTTAGCACAATTCCTGGGAGTGACACTCACCAGGGCTCAGCCTGTGTCACTGTGCTATGGAAAGCAGTCTGCCTTCACCCACAGCAAGAAGTAGGATGAACCCCAGCTGAATTACTTAAATGGACTAAGACTAAAACAGTCTCTAAAGGAAACTTTATTTCTCCAGAAGAGAAAATGGACCATAATAATTGCAACTAGCATGCACAGAGCACTTATTATACCAGCCACTGATCATTTTGGCACTTTACATGGATTCTATGATTGAATCCTTATAACGATCCTTTAGGATCTGTACAATATTTGTACCCATTTTGCTGAAAGGAAGAGCTAACTCATGTGCCCGAGATTGCCCAGACAGGAAGTGTGGGGTGGCATGCAGACCCAGGGGGTCCGCGTGTGACTCTTCACCATCAGGCTGTGCCACGTCTGCCAAGGACGCCGCCCAGGAGAAAACAATAAACAGCCCACAACGTGCTTGGTGCCTGACACACAAGTACCTGATAGCTCTGTTTGTGCGAATTACTGGTACAGAGCCCTCAACAGAACAGAAATACCCCGGGCCAATGCTAAACGGCATTCTGTTTGGTATCTCTGCATTTAATTCCCTCTTAATCACTCATCCTGAGGTATTATCTCGAGGTCCTCAATGGGTCCGCTCTCCAGAATGATCCCAATGGTTCCAGTCAAGGCTTCACTTCCCTGCATGGTGGAGAGTTATTTTTGCAGACCAGAGCTTCTTACTCCGGGACGGGTCTCTGGGCTTTTATAGTCTACCTGCAGGTTAACTGATGCTTTCTCTTTTATTCAACTTTGAAAACGAGACGTTAGTCATACTTTCCTCTTTCATTTATTTCGGGAACATTTGAAGGTGGTGCTGGGCCAGGGCATGGGGAAGGCCTGTGAAAACGAGCTTCTAAAATGGATGTGGTGTGGAGTTAAATTAGCCTCTGATGGTCCGGAAACCCAAATGACAGATGCCGAGGGCCACCTGGGCACACTCGGCCGTGCTACGAACAGAGATGTAACAGAGAGAAAGCGCAATGAAGATCTATTGAGGGAGATCAAGCCGCTTGCCTGAGACACCCTCCCGCCAGCCTTGAAGTTGGCTTTGGAACGCCAGTCTAAAGAATCACAGGTAAAACAGAGTGGCTAAGAGCTTTAGCTCCGGATTCTCAAAGGCCTGGGTGTGAACCCCAGCTTGTCTACTTCCTGGTTATTTAACCTCTCAGATGCTTAGGTTCTCATGGAAAATAGAGAGGATGGGAATAGGTACTTTTTCGAGTCACTGTGCGACTCCAAGCCTAATACATTTCGGAAACTTAACCTCCTGGCTATGGACGATAAAGATGAACCGCCTTATTGTGACAATCTTATATTGACTTCCCTCCTACTCTTCTTTAATCCTTACCTCAGTCTCTTACATGTCTTGTGGGATCACAAAGAAGTTGCATCTAGGACCAGGTAAGTAAGTAGCAAAGTAAATCACAAAGCTGTAGCTAGATCCCAGGTCCCCAATAACAAATGTGTCCTGCGGTACTTATCCATCTGGGTGAAGGAGCATAGAGAGAGATGGAAAACAAAGCTAAAATGTGTAAACCTGGGATTGGAAACAGAGTTAATCTCTGGTGTCAGTGCAGATTGATTGATAGTGGCTGCATAGAAGGCTGTCTTAATCAGGAGTCTGAGATGTGGGTTCTACTAGAAAGTGTGCGATCGATTAGTGATGCCTGCCAAGGGTGACGGAGGGGAAGTTACAGCTTGTACGCAAGGACTAGGTTGTGCCTGGCACAGAATCTGGCAACTGAGTGAAACAAACTTCCAATGCTCTGTATTTAAGCCCAAAGGTAGAGAAAAGGCAGACACTTCATGCTTCTGTTGCATTCACCGCCTGGTCTTTTCTTCTAGGTACAGCTGGTTCTCTTATTCTGATGTGGATTCATCTCTCTTGAGGCACTGGTATTTTTAAAGGTAGTACATGGCTTGAAGACAATTTAACATATAAAAGCCTTAAATTGGGCATGTGAACCACACTTTCCTAGGCCCTTGACAAGGCTGCTCTATCGATTACATGTTGGTGATCATTTACCTGACGTCAGCCTCAGATAGGTAGGATTATTTATGTTTTTAATGCATTATTTTTAAAAGCATGATTTATCCATAATGATATTCATCATCTCTTTGCAATTATGTGTTAATTGGGGCTGAATTGCTCACATCTTAATACCATTAATTATAGCTATTATTTTCATTTGTCATTGATTTTACTCCGAAGAAGTAAGTCTGTTCTTTTTGTATATTTTTCAGTGACATTTCTTTCTTTAAACTCTGAATTAAAATGCATTTAGGAAACAATTAAGTGCAGAGCTAGTTTTCTAGGATAGTTCTGTCATCTCTTCTCAAAAAAAAAAAAAAAGGCCATCAGCTCTTTTTGTGACGAGTGGAGTGTTAATTAATTTTTTTCTCTCCAGTGGCTGTATTTTATTATCCTACTTCTTGATATGTGATTGGGCAACTTTACACTTTAGATAGAAAGCATGCCCTGTCCAAATGTGATTTATGTTGTCCCAGCACTTCTGCACAGTTCAGCTGAAATTCTCTTCATGTTGATCAAGGTCAGAAACCGCAGAGATTATGCCATCCATCTCAGCAGCTCGAGCACTGAAATAATTTTTGATGGACCTTGATGCAACAGCAGCAGAATCCAAAGGTGGGATGGGGGAAATAGGCACCCAGATGTGTACAAACGCACACGTATGCATCCCCATCCCCGCACCAGCCCCTGCACATTTCATACTGTCGTTATTTTACTAGGGCTTTTGATTTTTATTTTATTTTCGCTGATTATAGGATAGAATTTGTTTTTTGCATTAAGTCGTCAAAAACACACTCTATTTTACTGTGATCGCTGCAAACTAGAAGCTATCAGAATCTTTAGGTTGACCAGAAGATTGTTTCATATTTTATTTTGAACCAAAATGTTTTCTGAGGGGCTAGGAGGATAGATCTTTGAGAACAGAAAAGACCTCAAGTTCAAAAGGTTCTGGCTTTTGGTGCAGGGAGCAAATGTTTGTCATGAGCCAGACCAGTAGGACCTGACTCAGCCAGGGCATCTGACAGTGTCTCTCAGTCATCTGACCCAACGAGGTAACTGGTTCCCGTGGCATAGAGAGAGTCAAGGCAAAGGATTAATTTTAAACTTAAAGTGCATCTCTTCATTCCTTCAAAGTAGCACCCTCACTTTCAATGAGGAAGAAAATAAGAGTTTTTAATTTAATCTATTCAGATCGAGTTTTTCTGTTGATCCAATTCATCAGCTCACACATTGACAGATATTAATTTTTCCCCTACGATAGGAAGGTTTTCACAGGGAAATCATAAATAGAATCAAGCACATGGTAAACACCTGTCCTCAATAGCTGTATGAAAATGCAAATCAAAGCCACCGAGATACTAATTTCGCCCTCCTAAATTAACCACATTAACATAAAATGAGAATATTACCTCTTCCCGTACCAGCTAGGTTGCTGTGAAACTGGCTCCCACATTTTTTTTTACTGGTTTTGCTGCAATTTGGTGAAAATCATTTAAAAACCAGAGACCCACACCTGTGAACAACCATGCAGATAATGATTCCTTTGATCCCAATCTTACTGCTATGAATTACTGTGAATTATTCCTATGAGTATATTCTGTTTCCATTCAAATGAAACAAAAGTTCACCCAAACAAAGACACTATTGCTCTTTTATTTGCAGTGACAAAAGATTGGCAACAATCTAAATGCCCAATCTTAAGGGCATGGCTTTTGTGGAGCACAGAACATGATGGAGTATTATGTGGCTATTAAAAATGATTTATATGCTTGTGTTAGGGGTCCATGGACTAATAATAAATGTTGAATAAATATATCCCATGAGATAGCTTGGGCTTCAGATTCTGGCCAAGTATAAAATTTTCATGGGAAAAGAGAAATAGTTATGACTTTTTCCTATTCATACAGTTTCATTAATTTGTGATTTGAGAATTATAAAGTAAGTCATGGTGATGATTGCTTTAAAGTGAACTTGATTGGCCAAGGGTTGTTTGGATTGCTCCTCATTCCTGAGTGTGTCTAGGTGAGTGTTCTTAGATGAGATTAGCATTTGAATCAGTGGACCCGGTAAAGTAGATTGCTCTCTCCAATGTGGGCGTGTATCATCCCATCTACTGAGGGTCTGAGTAGAGCAAAAGGCAGAAGAAGGAAGATTTTGACTCTTTTTTTTTTTCCTGTCTGAGGCAGAAAAGAGGCTCTGAATGAATGCAAAGATAGAAATTTACGGTCAATCCAGGAGACTAGAGATTCATATTCACATGAAAGGCCACCAGGAGGACTGCGGACAGAGAATATTAATAGTGGAGTCAGAGATGGAGAGAAGACTAGTTTTAGAATTTGCAGGAGAAATATACACTTGCTGGAGGAAGCGTCGTATCAGATGGGCCCTGAAACCCTAGCCAAGCTGCAGGGCCTACAGAGAGTACAAAGGAAAGGGGCTCTAGAGAAGGAGAAATGATATGAGCGGAATTCCTTCCTTTAGACGTGTTAAGGAAGTAGTATTTTAGGAATATTATAGGAAGGAAGTGAGAAATTCTGCGCTTTCATGATTGTAATTGAGATGCAATTCAGATTGACTCACGTTAAAAATGTGATTGGATAACTTCCTGTAATGGGTTGAATAACAACCCCAAAGAGATATGGAGGAAGTCCCAACCCCCGTACCTGCGGACATGACCTCATTTGAAAATAATGGTCTTTGGAGATGTAATCAAGTTACAATGAGGTCACACTGGGTTGGGGTGGGAGGTACTGATCCAATGACTGGTGTCTTTATAGGAGAAAGAGAGGAAGATTTGGATGCAGAGACACGGAGGGTAGAGACAGTGTGATGACAGACATAGAGATGAGTGACGAGACCACAAACCAAGGAAAGCCAAGGTTACTGCCAGCCACAAAAAGACAGGAGATGCAAGGAAGGGTTCCTCCCTGGACTCCTCAGAGGAAACGTGGGTCCGCTGACATCTCGACTTCAGACTTCTAGTCTCCATCCTGGGAGATAATAATAGTTCTGTTGTTTTAAGCCACCCAGGTTATGGTGATGTGTTACAGCGGCCCCAGGAAACTAATATACATCCATGTCTGAAAATACAGGGGTATCTGGCTTCAGGCTTGGCTACATCCAAGTGCTTATAACATGTCATCAGAAATCTACCTGTCTCCATCTCTGGGTTTTGTTGGTCTTGAAGTTGACTTAATTTTAGGCAGACTCTGCCCAGGTGGGGCAAAATGGCTCCCAAATATCAATACCAGACTTACCTTGGTCACTTTAGTGAAAAATTCCTAGGTTTAGTCTGGCTTGGGCCCCCTGTCCATTGCTGAACCAATCCTGCTGCCATGGATATGGAATGCTGTGTCTCGGCCTGAGTCCCTTGTGCACCCCTGGAGCTTGGGACAAGTATCAGCACCACGTGGACTCTAAGGAGACTGGGAAAGGAGAGGTGCCCAAAAGGAAAGTTGAAGAGAGGATAGGAGGAGGGGAGATGGTTTTATCAGAATTAGGTGAAAGAATGCTGCACAGGTGAGAACACACATTACATACACATATATGCGTGCATACACACACGCACATGCATGCACACATGTGCACACACACACGCACACACACATCCTTCTCTGGGTTAACTGGCACCAGATATTGAGGGCCACAAGTGCAGGCAGGAAGGTTCAGGGAAAAGGTGGATGGGAGAGAGAATAGCATCCCGCCCTCCCACAAGTCTGAGAAGGCCTGAACCCTTCTTGTCCGTGGCTGTAGCACTTCTCCAGGTGGGTCCCTGCCGAAGGTAACGCCTCAATACTAAATAAAGGTGCCATAGCAATAGGAGAGGAGGGGAGGCCTGCCCTGTACCGAAGCCCTGGGGGTGAGACGCTGGACACTCTCCAGATGTTCACTCACTTTCCTGCATGGAACCCGAAGAGAAAAGGGCTTTGAAAAGAATAACAATGTGAAGTATTTTTCTGCATACGAGACCATTTGCTAAGTGCTTTATAAGCACGATTCATTTAGTCTGCATGCCCAACCGAAAAGCAGATAGATGCTCGTTTTTCAGATGAAATTCTAGAAATATTAAATGGATGTTCCAGGCTCACACCGTGGGTAGCTTGGCAGGGCTACAATGAGGACCGAGGCTCACCTAACCCCGGACACCACTCATCTTTCAGCTGCTCCCAGATGCCACAAAATTAAGGGTGACCAACACACTTGACAGCACTTAAGGCCCTCTTGTAACATTTAATTGCTTCCCTGTACACATACAAATACATATAAAGACATAGATGCATAGGACACGTTTCTGTGGAGACTAGAAGTCTCTATTTTGTTACTATAACTTTAAAACGGACTTTTTGCCCCACAAGGCGACCTACATCAAAAGATCGAAAAAAATTTTTTAAATATCCAGCATAAATTAAGAGCCCCATATCACAATCATCAGGAAACTAGAATTAAATAAAAATGAAGCCCAGAAGCAGAGTAATGACCCAGCGGTTCATTACAGACTTACATTTTCAATCGAAGATAAAATCTCATTAAAAGTGTACTTTTGATTAGGGAACAAGTTTGGGCTGCTCCAAAGTGGGATCGTTTCATCCATACACACATGAGCCATGAAATCTTTCTTCCCTTCTTTTCTCACTTAAAAGACAATGAGTTATTTATCTTCTGGCATCGGTAAAAAAGGCTGTTACTATAGAAGAAGACTGAACAGGGACGGTCAAGCTTTTTAAAGATCTGCCGGCGACTTTTACCTGTCAGAACTAAGGGGCCTCTTTTCACAGTCTGGTGTGACTTTAGGGATTCATTTTTATGTGTCACTAGACCAGTCATTAATAAGGAAACATAGAGCCTCTAGTCTGGGACGAACACAATAACCATCTCACATCTAAGCCACTGGAAGCAGAATGCAAACCATGCGCATAATATTCCATTTTGTAGTAGCCTCAATAAAAGGGTAGGAAGGAACAGACGAGATTAATTTTAATAACATTTTATTTAATCTGTTTGCCACATTTTCCATCATTTAACACGCCTCGCAGGATGTCCCAGTTCAGGGGAGGCCCCTTTCAAGTGCTCAGTACCCATGTGTGGCTTCCGTATTGGGCAGCACAAGCAAAAAAAAAAAAAAGGTGGTTGTGTCATTTGAAAGATCGGGAAACCAAAGATCCGAGAGATCTCTTGAGAGGTTTTGCAAGAACAAGAGAGTTTCCACTTTGAGGAATGGTCGTATCCTAGATTTTCCCTTACGGTTGTGCTTTTGGGAACCAGTGCTTCTAAGACACGGGGTGTGCTGAACGGGTGTAGCTCAGACTGGAGGCTTTGACCCATGGATATCAGCGAAGGCTGACATCTCCCCCACTTTGAGCTTACCAAGTTCATCACCGACTGTGAATTGTTGGTAAGGCTTATGGCGGAGGCTTAAGAGAGCAGTGGTTTATACAGCGTTTCCAAGTGTTTGCGTTTCCACGCCTTCCATGGATGAAGTCATTCTGGGCGGCACATAGATTTGTCATTTAATATAACTGAGTTGTAGAGTGAGAATATCAATTTCCTTTCACACCCATTTCGGTCTTTCAAATGCCAAAGAGAACATCTCTGTGTGTTACTATTATGCCTCTAACCGTCGCTACATTTTTTTTTTTAAATTGATTGGGAGCTTTTTGCAGACAAAATATCCAGCTGGAATTTAACATTTGAAGAACACTGCTGTGTTTTCAACCCATTTTCCCTGTATCTGTGGAAAATTATACTGTGTTTCCGTTTCGGTAATGATATCAAATAGTGTTTTAAATTGTATCGAAGCATAGAAGAGTCAATTTAAAGAAAAATAATAACTTCATCATTGTAGAGGTGACCCAGGGATGATGCAGAGACGGTAAAGTTGATACGTGAATGAAATGAAGTTTGGGCAACGCTCATCTTGTGCTGGAGATGCGGAGGGCAGACACCATGGCTTCACTTCTTGGTCTCCATCATCCTTCCTGGCGCTGGCCAGTTTCTGTAAACGATGCTTTGGGTCACAGAGGGACATGTGGATGTAGCACTCAAAAAAACACTTTGCTCCCAGTGGGGAAAAATTTACAACGATACTCTTGCCTTCCAGAAGGGGGCGTTTTTATCTTTTTATGCTTCATGCTAATGGACTGGAAAGGGAATGATACATTTTGAGTATCTCCTTTGCTTAAAAATTTGAAAGGCTTATGCATGGACTTGAATGAGTCCAGATGAGCCACCCGCACCGTCGAGAGGACCTCAGAGTGTCCTTTAAGGAAGAAAAGAATAGTCTTTTTACATGCAACTTCTTTTCCTTTCTGTTTTTTCAAGTTCTACTTGCTAACAGTAAATTTATCAGAGAGGAGCTAAACAAATACTAGAGCTTTCTTCATAAAACCATAGTTTTTTTGTGTGTGATTTATTCTCTTTCGTATTTTTCTGAGATGCACCTCTTGCTTTCTTGGAGTTTATGAAGGCCGTATCTATCTATCTATCTATCTATCTATCTATCTATCTATCTATCTATTTGTTTGTTTTCATCTGCCTGAAGGCAAGACAGAGTGATTATAAACATATAGACTCAGACTGTGAAGAAGTCAACTCAATTTTGCTAGTTGATAACAATATGGTCTTGAGGGTGTTAGTTCATCTCTCTGAACTTCATTTTTCTTGTCTGTAAAATGGGCCACAGATAAGATTACACAAGATCGTGGCTGATGATGAAAAGGGAGGATAGTGCTTCGTGTGGGGCTGTGTATGTGCTCTGTGCATGGTAGAATTCTACATTTTACTGCTAGTGTCATTGTTCATTTGCTTTTCCTTTTCCTTTGACTAGTGGATGGTGTGACTTGGATTCTGGTCTTAAATAACAACTTTTGGATGTTACCCTCTTATTCTACTTTTCCAGTGTTAAAATCAGGTTGACCACGAACAGGCAGTATGAGGTAATGTTTGACAAGAGAGACTGCTGTGGTTATGATTTAGATCTGTGTTTAATCTTTGCAAGGCAAAAAGGATGGTAGGTGGCCCCCTAACTTTGCAAACTATGGATTCAGCAAACATCCCAATGTTATGAGCTTCCCGAACAAAACATTAACGAAGTACCTTCTACTGTTTTCAGCTACCATGGCGAGCATAGAATTAAATCAATGCTTACACAAAGATCACAATATAAATACAAATGGAGCTGCATGACAATTGGGCCTGAGTAACTTTTAACACAGTTTATAGAAAACTTCAGGTTTCTGTCCTGGTCTCAGAGTAAGTAGAAGTCTATTTTTTATCCTATCTTGGTTAAAAAAAAAAATCATTGCTTCTTATCTTGGTAGCAAATGTTAATCAGTCAGAAGGTTTTGCCTAGCAAACTGCAGCTGAGAAGGATTCTGAGGTGTAACTAGATTTAGCAGAAGTAGTTCTGTGATCGATTTGTGACATATACAGGTATTTTTCATTCCTAAAATATAGTTAGCTAAGGAAAAAAATTAAAATAACACATTATGGTTAATTTAGTTCATTAGTTCAGGGCAAAAACAAAGAGAGAAAAACATATAAAATCACAACACCCCCTCCCACACCCGACCCCCACACATACATACAGTCAAGGCATTTACCAACAAAAAGAATCTTGGCCCAATGGATTAAATATTTACATTTTCATCTGATAATGTCAATGTCATAAACATAACCTCTCCGTAACTCAGTTCTCACCTATGTATGGTAGAGATATTTATTTGCTGTTCTTTCTACACAACCGGGTTTTTCTGAAGATCTAGTGAGCTATTCTGAAGATCAACCCTGTAAACATTTACTGTGTCCTTTGTGTAATTCACTGGGATGATGCCTGGGAAAAGTGTGCTCCTTAAAAAAAGTTTTGATAGTAATACCTTTCAAGTTTTACTTTAACCTTAATTTCTTCTTTTAAATTTTGAGTTTATCCCCAAAAGATGGTGTTCCCTTGACTCAGAACTCTGCTATTCACTATTCTCTAGATCTGGTTCTTTTTACCCCGAAGAGGGCACATTAGCATCCTTTTAAAGGTCACCTTGGGACCCTGAAATCCCCAAGTATGGACTTTTTTTCTTTTTTTTGCGTGTCAATCGTGTCATTTGTAAACTAAGACTAGAGTCATTAAAACAACAAAGACAACAAAATAACACAGCAGAATGGGGGCTTTCTGCTTGTGTTCTCAGATAATGGAGAGTTCAGTCAACCCTGTGCCCCCCAGTGTTCTCGGGTGCAGGTCCCCACGGCGGCCACTAGAGGCACCCCTTTCCGTTTATGTCACGGCTCTGTTATCAGGCTTTGCAGCTGATCATCCCTTTCTGTGATATTATGAAGACTAGAAAAATGTGTCACATTTTGTGAAAAGGCAAGTTAGAAATCCATTGAATAATGATTGCATTCTAATGTGTTTCTCCTTCGTGTATTTAATCATGAGGTCGTGGTCACTCAGAGCAAGGTGCTGCCTCCATCATGGCATTATTTGTGTTTTGGGACCAGATCGGTCTATATTTGCTGTGGGTGGCTGTCCTGTGTACTATAGGGTGTTTAGCCTCCACCCACCAGCAGCTAGTAGCACTCCCCTCCCCTCAAGTCATGACAACTAAAAATGTCACCAGAAACTTGGGCCAAGTGTCCCCCAAGGGACAAAGTTGTCCCTGGAGGAGAATCACTGATGTAGGAGAACATTTTCGTTAGTAATAGATTCATGGTAAAGAAAAAGCGTTTCAGGGTGAAAGGTCTACAACTTTCAGATGGTTTAGTAAAGAAACAAAAAGGTAGAATAAAGGCAAAAAGAGGGGGGAAAGCGGGGGTGGGGGATGGGAAAGTACCACAGTTCAAAAAAGAAAACATCGGAGAGGAAAGGAGCCAAAAGGAAAAAAAAAAAAGAAAAACAAGCAAACAAAAAACCTAGAGAGCCAGACATCAGGCCTGTGTGGCTGACAAGCCCTCTCACCCAGATGCTCTCGACTAAATAGCAGGCCCAGGTGGGGTGATGCCAGCTGTCAATCAATAGAGAGAGGAATGGGAGTAAGGCTGGAGACCCTGCTTCCTTAAACAAAACATCCCTGTGTCATGAAATAAAACTCAGTATTTATTTCATGATGAAAGAGTTAACTAGCACATCGTTGTTTTCCACTGGACATTCCCCAGAGGACTTATGTTAAAATATGAAAACAAACAAACAAAAAAGACAGGATAGATACACGTGTATACATATATGTATATATGTGTGTATACATATACATATAGCTATACCTACACATACATCATGAGTATGTATGTGTGTGTGTGTGTGTGTGTGTGTGTGTGTAAGTGTGTGCACGCGCGTGTATGTAAGTCGTACAAACCAAGAGCATCATATCAGGTCTCAGTTGACAGTAAACCCTCAGTTCTGCTCAGGTCTAGATGCAGATGAACACGAGGGTGGTGAGTCTCGGGCTAGGTAATGTCCACCCAAGTTTGAACTCCGTGGCCAGACACCCCTGGATCCCAATCCTCCCGCCACCATCTAACAGCAAGTTGCCTTTTCATGGGTTTCTGAAATTCAAAGCCTCAGCAAAACAGAAATCACAGTTTCCCTTGCATGACATGGTTGTAAGAACAAAAGGAGGTGAAATGTGTGAAAGCCTCTGTCACATAGTAGGTGCCTTCTCAGCCCCGCCCCTTGCTTTTCTCCAGATTAGGTGGCCTGGTGCCAGTGTTGGGGAAGATAATGAATGGCACCCCGTTATTACCAGCCCCTTGTGGGCACTTAAAACTTCCTTAAGCATCTCTCAGGTGTGTGCACTGTGTGCTTCAGCAGGGACAATAATTAAATAGCCTTATGGTTTTCGGGGCTATCAGCTCTTTTGCAGAGTTCAAGTTTAAGAAAGATCCTGTTTTTCACACCTGCATGTGCATAGGTCCATTAGTCTTCTGAGTGTAACCTGTGGGTTCCTGGTGCAGAGGCGAATGTGGCCGGAAGATGGCAGTACACGACCAAGAAAAAAGCTCTCGGGCGCTGGTCGCTGTTTCAGTAATTAGCTAAAAGCAAGACAGGTATGCTTTTATATAGTTTTTGATTTTGTAATTTTCCTGAGCAGCCATCGAGGGCAGATGCTGTCATCCTTCCCGCCCGGTTTAAGTGTCAGAGGAGAGAGAATATCAAGATGCAATCAATCGCCAGCCACG
Source organism: Macroglossus sobrinus (assembly GCA_004027375.1). NCBI lineage: Eukaryota > Metazoa > Chordata > Mammalia > Chiroptera > Pteropodidae > Macroglossus > Macroglossus sobrinus. Next base: position 70,403 of record PVKZ01004193.1, on the reverse strand, counting down.
GCAAACCCCCTGAACTTAAGTCTTGCAAACATCATCAGCTTGTGCCGTCTTAGAAGCCGCTGCAGTGGAAGGAGTCTTAGAGCTATCAATTACTTCCAGGGTCAGAAGCCTCTCTGTCCTTGAAGAGGGAGCTTGCTGACTCTGTGGGTGAGATTAGGGGACAGTCGTGGTGGTGGGAGGCGGGCTTCTTTATCAATGTCTTAGACGCTGATGTGGAACCCTAGAGGAAGAAATTAAATATCGGCTTAAATCTGTGCATGACGGCTAAGCCTCCTGTAATGAATGGCCATTAACTGGTCAGCAAAGTAATTGAAACACGGAAGGCTGGGAGGAAAAAAAAAATCCTTAAAGCATGATTTCTTCTCTGTTTCCTTCCTTTGTCATTTGAGAACAGCTACAAGTGTAAGGAGCCGGTATGTTTGTTCTCTGTGTTTACGAGTACCAGGCCCACTTTGCATGTTGTTTATGTTGAGGGTCAGTCTTCGGATTAACTTACTGTGGCTGCTAAGTTTAGCACCATTTCACAGATGAGGAAAGCTGAGTCTCAGAAACTGTCGGTAAATGGCCTGAAATTGCATGATGTTGAAAAAGTTACAGGTGCGCTTCAAACCCGGCTGCCCTGTAATTTCCTTTTCCCGCTCGGCCTCCTTCATGCACACGCAGGGATTCTAAATAAATATGGGCTCTCTCCTTGCCCATCCCATTCGCTTTCTTTAGTCCTGCTCTTCTTATTAGTCAACAGAAAATCCAGGCAAGGAAGTGCCGTTGGTCATTTCGTCCGCAATAAATTTCGTCCTGAAAGAGGGAGAGCTTCAGGTTATTTTAATCACGCCTTTAAAACAATTCAAGCCCAAGCATCATTTCTCATTACACGAAAGTGATACGGTACATGCGTGTTGTAGACCATTTAAAAAATGTAGAGAAGTACAAAAGAGTAAGGAGGCCTTGGGTCACAGGAATACCAGCTATAACAGGTTGGTGCTTCATCCGTTTTTCCTCTCACCACTTATAATGTTAACAAACAGCATCCGTGCATTGTTGTGTTGACATTACATCGCGAAAGCATCACTGGCTCGATTAGCATTTTTCTTCTTCTTAAAACCACCATTTTTCACGGCTTCGTGTCTTCTTTCATTCTATGAATATTTCCCAGTTCTTTTTTTTTTTTTTTTGTCGTTTAAATGATTCCTCTATTTTTATGCACGTAGGTTGATTCCAACTTGGGAGAAGTGGGTTCTCTCTGGCTCTTGAGAAATGGGAGATGTCACTTCTCCATAAAAATACGCTTTTACATTGTGTCCCACGCCAGGCACTGGGCCCTGCACCTCACCTGCGTTATTTTATTTAAATCCCACGGGGAGAGCAGTGGGGGCGCCCACTTCCTCCACGCAATACGCAGCATGTAGAGACAATAGGAAGAACAGATCCCTTCAGTGTCATCAGGCTGGTTTCTACCCACCCCAGACATCCCTTTGCAGCGGCCAGGTTGGTTCTTGTCACTCAGGCAGGTCTCAACCCAGACTGCGTCATGGTCAGGGGCCTTTCACGGCCATTGGAAGGCTTCTTTCCAAGCGGGAACTTTGCAGAATCACACTGGCTTACTCTGAGCCTTCCTCCTTCTCCTTTCACTCTGTCGATGCTTCTGGAAGCCCCATGGGCCGTCCAGTTGCACAGAGATGAGTGGCACTCAAGGACCAGTATGCCCAGGCCTGCTTGGTACTAGGAAGAAGCTTGTTTTTGCATAATTTGAGCACTACATGCTTCTACCGTTTTAAGTTCTGCAAAGTTGGTGTTCTCCCATCCATGAAATTGTATACATCTTGGGAGTGTTTCCAGTCACTAAAGGTGGGGATGCATTCTTCACACGGGGTGCGACAGCATGGCTTGATGGAGCTTACCCCGAAGAGCGCTGTTCTCTCTCCTTGCCACCTGGGGACACAAAGATGGGGATTGTCGTTTTCAATGCCAGGGAAACGCAAATGCAAGTACAAGCTTCCTGTTTTGTATCCAGCTGGCAACTCATTCCTCTTCCCCCAGTCTCCCCATCACACCCTTCCGCTCCCCCGCTCCCCGCTATTCACACACCGAGAGACGCATGGATATTGCAGGTAGCGCAGATTTCATGTTCTTTCTCAACATTCTCCAGACTGCTGCTGCTCGCTCGTGTTTTGGGCGCCCATGACAATGACAAATGATCTTCTGGGAAATGTTTTTGATTGAATAATTTCATGTACCCGATTTACAGTGTTTGTGTGTGTGTGTGTGTGTGTGTGTGTGTGTGTGTGTGTGTGTGTGTGTTCTGCTCATGATTATATGGTTTTAAAATATTTGTCATGTAAACACAAACACATACAAGGTGATGTCACGGAGACACTTTGCTAAACTCATTTCACAAATCTCTGCGGTATTAACATATAAGAACGGCAGATATTGAATTCCTGAGAGAATCGCACTTATTGGAAGAAAGACATTTCTGTGACTTGGGGCATCCATAGAAACCCATGTTAAAACTGAAATTCCTCGGGATTCCTGGTGTAAAGCCAGGGGGTAATCTATATTTGTCAGGATAGGCTAGTCCGTGTTTCAGTAACGAGCATACCCTGAGAGCTCAGTGGTTTATCACTTGCAAGTTCTGTTCTTGCCACACAAAGCCCACTGTGGATACTGCAGCTCCCCGAGGCAGTTAGCTTCCAAGGAGAAAAGCTAGGATTTGGGGTGCTTCTGTCTTGTATTGATACTTACATCTTAAGTGGTTTTGCAGAGTTGTGGCAACAGGGAACGAGAGGGCATGGAACGCTCACACCTACTCACACCACGTGTCAGCCCAGATTTGACACATGACACTCTCCCTCAGTACCTACTGTCTGGAAACAAACTTCATGGGCCCAACCTCACTGTGGGGGAGTCTAGGAAAAGTGTGCTCAGGAAGAGCCTAATGAACCGGGACTCAGTAAACGCCTACCCTGTGTCTCTACGCCACCACAGTGGGCCTGCTGAGTGTAACCTTTTGAAATAGGAGATGCCACATGTCAACAAAAATAGTCTTTGCAAATGCACTATGTGCCACATGCATTGTTTCATTAGCTATAGCAGTGGGGACGATCGTTTTCTCCAGGTAATGTCCAAACAGAAGGCGTGGGGACATTGGGATTGAACTCAGGTCTGCCAGAGGCCAAGCCTGTGCCAGTGTCCACCCAGCCATTCCATCTACAGACGCTCGTTAGAGAGCCTTAAGACCCCACACTCATCCTCTGAGGCTGACTGGATCTGGAGTTTTTATGCAAACTGGTTGTATGATCTCCATCTTGTTTTCCTATTTTTATGCATGTTTATGACTCACTGGAGGTGATAAAATAGACTTTGAAATACAAGGAAATGTTTCTCTGAAGTGTTATCCTCTACATTTATTATAATGAAAATCTAGATTTAGTAGATGTGGATAATGGATAATTATTTCATAGAAAGAAAAAAATTAGCTTTTGAGATAGCGACTTCTTTTTATGCATTTGAATGAATTTTATTTAATACACAAAATAATTTTACTATCACATCGGAGATAATTTTCAGGGACATGTCTTTCATAAAAAGCATCCCAGCCTGTCCACAGTGATGTCCATTATAAATGACATCAAAGGCTTTCTGTGGTTGATCACTTCCTGAACGTCGACACCTTCGCCGGGGACAGCTGTCGTGAAAACTCTCTGGAAGTACTTTGGTAACATGGCCGTCACTCACGTTCTGTTTGGCTCCTCACTGCAAGTCCCACAACACAGAATTCAACAAAGCCCAGCTGTGCGATTTCTCCATCTTCCTAGAAGGACAAATTCACTGCACAGAGCTGCACGAGGGCAGGAAGCTTCATCCCGTGCAAAGCGATTAGTCTGTGAACGCCATCCCTTTTTGTATTGTGCTGTGGACTGTGAGCGTGTGTCTGTCTGTCAGCGGAAAAGCGGCAGCTATGACGTGTACGAGTTGACTGGTCCCCAGAGCAGTATGGGCATGATGATAGAAAATTAGCTTTGGGTATTGATGATAAACAAGTTAATCTTCTTTGGGTAATCTTTCGAAAACTAAGCTTGCTTTATTTATTTATTATTATCATTTCCTTTTTCCCTGTAGGGAATTATCCATGACTGAAATAAAAATGCTTACAGGGTGTTGTTCTTAGATTTGAAGCTCTAGCTTATAAGGATTTCAATATGTGTTATGTTACCCATGGCTTAAAACATGGCTAATTCGTCAGCAGTTTATTTTAAATAGCTTTAACTCTCTAAGAAGATATTTCATTTTATTTTATTGGAATTCTATGATGTGGAGAAATAATCATAATACGCATACTTTTAAGTGTACCTAGAGTGATCACATCGCCCGTTGAATATACCTTGCTTTAGAAGATAATTCACAAATCTGTTTTATGGACATAAATTGATATGAAAAATCATCACCCTTAAAAAAAACTGGAGACATTTAGAATACAGAATGATATTGCCTAAGATAGTTTAACTTAAAAGAAAGAAAAGAGAATCAACTCATTTGGTTTAGAAATGGTATATAAATGAAAGACAGAGTAAACACTTCAAAAATAATCATTAGATGCTAAGATAATCTAATGCATCATTATTATGTAAGACTGGGCAGAGATTCATTGATTGATTGGTTGATTGGACACCATAAACCTCTGTTTTTAGCTAGTTATCATCTATTAAGAAATGAGTTGAACCAAAAAAGATATTTCCAACCCCAAGATAACTCGTTTATTTTTCTTCTTCAAAGTATCATGTGCCAAGAAAGGCACTGTCTCAAGGCCACCCTTTCTCCTGCCTATAAATGCACATTGCTGGCTTCCTCCTGCTTTGGGCTCTGAAACACACACAGTCAGTGGATTTGGCAAGGCTGGGTTCTCATTGTCATCTCCGGCTCAGTCTGTCAACCTGCGATGAGGTTGGCTGGAGATCCTCGTGAAGCGAAATGTTTTCGTATTCGTAGGGGGAAACAAGTGCCCGTTCATTCAGCCTCCACTCATTTTGTTATTCACGTGACATCATGTTTGTTCTGATTGTTAACAGGAAGATGTCACTTGGCCTTGATGTGCATCAGAAAAAGTAAAAGGGAATTATAGAGTTCTGGATAGAAATCTTCCGACCATGTCTTTTGTATCAGAAAGAGTCTGCGATTAGCGGTGTGGGAGCTAGATGTCACTCCCATCAGATGATGATTTCCTGTTCCTGTGAAATTATTCCTGCAGTTCCCAGAACAGCTGTATGTGTGTGTGCTGGACGTGGGCACAGGAGAGAACAAGGAGATTTTAAGCCCATAATAAATGGGGCATATTTCTTAAGAATGCTTATGTGGCTGTCACTCTGTACTCTACTCTCTCTCTTTCTACCTTCCCTTGTCCTCAAGTCCCAACTTGTCGCTTGCAAGACCTATTAATTCTGCTCCCTTGGTCCATCTAGAATCCATATCCATTTTTTTTTTTTTATGGCTGCCACCCAAGTTTCGGAAAACATTCTAAGTAAATGCTGTGTAGGAAGTATCACATTATGCATTATATATGTAACATTTTACATCATCTTTGTATCAACTCTAGGAAGTAAGAATGTGTGTCCCCAATATCTAAGATGACCTAAGAGCTCAAATGTGAAATGACTGTATCAGGTAGAATAATGCACCCCACCCCAATGTCCTCCCAATCCATGGACCCTCTGAATATGTTACCTCACATGGCAAAGAGGACTTTGCAGATGTGGTTAAATTAAGGATCTTGAGCAGGTGGAGGTTATTCTTGGTCATCTAAGAGGGCCCAATGTAATCACAAGGGTCTTTAAAAGCCGAAAACCTTCTCCTGCTATAGTCAGGAAGGAGATGTGACAACAGAAAAATTGTCAGAGAGAGGCAACTATAATGCTTCTACTATCTGTTAAATAATCCCTTTTTTGGGGGGAGGTTGGCTGCTATTATATTGGCAATATTCTATCTATTGTACAATTCTCCAATGTCTGTTAAATTAGAACAGAAGCTGGGATGTGAATGAAATTTCCATCCTACTTATCTTGACAGAAAATTAAAGAGATCATTCACCATTTGGAGCTGGCACAGATTAATTATGTAGATTATATCCACAGTTCTCATCCAAATTCGTTTATATAGAGAAGAGGTGACCTGCCTCTCCCATCACATGAAAAATTAATTTTGAATATGAATGGGAAATATTATCAAAGAATACCTGGCCCAGGGGAATTCCAAAATATTTCAGTTCTGTCCCTTTAAACTTGTTCTCTTAGACATTTTGTTCATCAAGGGCCTCTTTATTAATTGAGATGGAGCAACTCACAGTCTCAACGCCATTCCTTGCCTCTGTTTTTCTCTGCGTTGGCTTTGTAATCACCATGGTTTTTCCACATGATGGTAAGACCATCACCAGAAGCTATAGGCTCCATCATCTCCTCCCAACAATGACATGTATAGCAGTTATAAAAATGAAGTTCTCGAGTTGCTTCTCATTTGAGCACTTAGGGGCCTGGGTTTTCCTCTGCGTCAGTCACTGTGACTGAACACATTGATTGGTCAGACCTGGTCTATGTCCCCGCCCCTGGAGCTCTAGGAACCACAAGGCAGGATGGGAGAGGAGGCTTTCTGGGAGAGCAGGATTGGAGGGTTGTTGCCAGTAGTTGAGGGACTGTACACTGCACAGGTCCAGTCACAGGTGTCACTACAAGTAGTACTGTTAGGTAGAGAAAAACAAAACAAAACAAAACAAAACAAAACCATTTCTGTGCATTCCCAAAGCTGCAGGTTCTTGATGAGCATGAAGAGGATAATATAACTTTTTGATGACTGATATTTTAGAAAACCCTATCACAGCGGATATTAATAAGTATTAAAAAGGGGAAAAAAAGAGTGGCAGACTTGAATGCATTTGGAAACTGTTGGATTGGATAAGTTTCTTTACTGCAAGTTTCCTCAGAGCTCTTAAGAGACTAACACCCCTATAAGCAACCTCCAAGAATGCTATGTAGAATAATGTGCACCCTAAATATATTTTCCCTTGTAATCTACTTCTTGTCCCTTTCTTCAGGGAGACTATCCTGGTAAAAAACTGGTGTAGTGTCTGTCAAAGAGCTGGTGCTCAATAAATATTTGTTAAATAAATGAACGACCGTCACTTACTTCAGGAAATTTCGTTCAATCATCGTGAAATTTCTGTGTCTTGCAGCTAAGATAAATAACATGTCTTTTATGTCTTGGTTGTAATGTCCTATTTTGCTTTTTCTTAGCTTGTATTTGTTTTCCCTGCTTGATGTCTAAGGGGGTTTTAGGGCAAACATCTGCATATGGCTATGAAGCCATGGCAGGAGTTTAGATATTTTAAAAATGGTGACCAATTGCCTATTATTTTGATAATCACATTGCATGAACTTTTTAAGAGATGTCCAGACTTACACACAGTGGTTTGAGTTTTGACTGTATGTGTGCATATGCTGATAAAGACGGTTACCTTGCTTGAGGCCATTGTTGTATCTAGAAAATTGTGAAAATGAACGTAAATTACAGGTAGGATACATTAGGGAACTCATTATGAAGTGAAATCCTATCCTGAGTATTTTTGTAGAGTGGAGAATTATTTTGTAAAGTGAACAATAGCCTCTAGTTTATATAATAGTTCAGCTAATAATGAGGTATGCAATATCTATATGTATTATACACACATATGATAATTTCTTTAAACAACTAATATTTACATTATACATTTTTATCTCTGAACTAAGGGAACTATCCGTGGATTTTTCTTAGCCATTTTCTTTAGAAGAAAGTTTTAGAATGGCACTTTGTTTATAATATGCAATGAGTATTGTATTATATTGAAACTTCAATTCATTTTCCTTCTAGTGAAAAATGCTTTTTCATCCCTTCTGAAAATAACCATAATCTTTGAAAATGGAGTTGATGTAATTTCAAAGGTAACGAGATTCAATTTTTCATTGTTGCTGAATTAGATGGAGAACTTCAAATATTTATTCGAGGTTTAATTTGAGTAATTTAGGAAAACACTGAGCTTCCTCATTCATAAATGATAATTACTTCTCTTCATCAAATATTGTACCGTATTCCCTTCTGCTATCTGTTCAGTCTTGTTTAGATATGAACACTTTTATGTCTCAAAGGGGAATTTTTTTTTTTTCATGTAACTTCCTTGGGTTGTTTAACTTACAAAACCTTTGGAAATGGAGTTTGCTGTGCCTGTGTTTTGGAGTGTTTAGTTTTATAGGGGAAAAGAGGTGAGAAGTCGAATAACATTTACATTGATTTTCTTTAAGGGTGTGCTCTACCGAGAAGTAGTATTTTGTCTTACTAAAGCACATGTTTAAGGAATGGAGATTGCTGTCTTGCAAAACTCCCAAAATAAACTCCAGCAGCTCCAAATGCCTGTAGCCTCTAGTTGATTATAATTCTGCACTAAATCTAAAGTGACTGCATCTAAAAACTTCCATAAAGGAAAAGCTTAGGCATTTCAAGCCATTGCTTGGCCAAGGCGAGACTCTTCATTCCTATCCTTTCAGTTTCCTCCAGGCAAGGAAAAAAAAATGTGCATTATATGTAGAAAAATGTATATCCTATATATTTATACACCATATCTATTTTTTTACTTTTTCACATGTAATTCATTTAAAGTAAATTTTAATATTCGATTGAACATTTGTTTTATTTATAATTGGTGAAGATATTTAGGTGTTGACTAGCAAAATCAGACACTGTAACAGGAGCTGCCAGCAACATACCGGGTTCTTAATTTTGCCACATCTTGGGTCCTTTTTCACCCATTTATTCAAAACCCTTGATGGTTCATTGCACTTGCCAGAGAAATTTATAATAAACTTCTAACAGTCAGGAGTCCTTTGGGTACCAGTGACAGAAATCCAAATCTAACCGGCTTAGGCATGAAAAGGAATGTATTGATTCACTTGAGAAGTTCAAGAGTGCGACTGACTGTAGGAAGAGAGGAACCCCAAAATTCAGTGTCGTCCAAATCTAGTGTCTTATTGTAAATCCATTGTTCTCTGTAGAGCCACCTGATACATGTGCACCGGATCAGCTTGAGTCACCTGCTTATCCTTGAACTGATTTTTATAATGGATGGATGGGAATATGTTGAAGCACCTAGCCAAGGTCATTTACTCACCTTGAAATTAAAGGAATAGGGGTGAATCATCTTAAACAAATGGAGTTTGGGATGATCTTTCCCCAAGCAAACCGAGTATTGTCAACAGCAGGAAGGGATGCTGGACAAACCAAAACAACAGATGTCTAATAGACGACCGACCCAGCCTTGGTGTTAGAAGATGTCCCTATATGACCCACCTTTGGCCAACTCCAGGGGTGCCAGATTGGTACTAGAAAAGCAATTCTACCCAAGTGTAAGATGTGGCCCAAAGACCGAAAGTCTATTATTTATATCTGTTCTATTTCTATTAAGGGACCAACCAGAGTCGATTGGCCCAGGATAGGTACTCAATAACTATGTCCTGATTGATCACTTTCCTCGGTAATTGAACTAACTAACTAGAATCGTCTCTTGTCCCGCAGCATACTGTCTGTGAATTTGGAGTTAGTTCAGCTGTTGGGAGGTCATAAAATATGCATTTTGTTACTCATGAATTAGGAGCTGAAAGCCAGAAATCTACTTACATTTCTTCCAACACACTTAAAATTTTATTTTCCCTCATGCTCCAATTTGACAATTGGCTGAAATAAATATCATTATGTAAAGGAACACAGCATGAAGACCTAAACAAAGGGTGTGGGGTGATCTGTTTCTACATGGAAGCCCGTTCGTTTCCCTAAGATTCGCAAGAATGTGGGAGACTGGCATTAATCCTCAAGTGCAACTTTTTTTAAAGAAGAGAACGGATGCTTCAAACAAACAAAACAAACAAACAAACAAACAAACAAAAACTTGAGATGTTTGAGTAAGACTATTCCTCTGAAGTCCTTTTGTGGCAGCTGTAACCCAAATCAGTTCCGTCAGCATCTCTCTCTTGCCTGGCCCCCCATCTTTCCCCACGTGCTCTTAACTCTTTCTTTTGTCTCTTTACATTCGTGTTTGCTCCTCTGAAGTCATCATCATCAATTAACATTTGCCGGGGGCCCATAGGGTCTAACGTGCCACTTCTCCATCTGTTATTCTCCGATGCAGATGTGGCCGTCCCACCCCTCTTTGGTCTGAGTTGCATTATGATATGCTATTTTCAGCATCTCCCACCTGCCGCCCTCCAGTCGGTCTCAAATCCCATGTCTCTGCTCTGCCTTGTTGTCCTCCCACACGACGTGACTTCCCCAGCATTAAGCAATGGTAAAAAAAAAAAAAAAAAAAATTTGCATCTCACACCCTGATATTGAATTGCAGCTCTGCCACTTTCTAGGTTCTGTGACCTAGGGGACTTTTGGAATCTTTCTGACATTTCTCCCTTCCCCTTACTTCTAAAAGGGGCATAATGCATGTGTCTACCCTGTATGTGGATTCTAGAGCATGGGATGATGGTTGTGAACAGTACATGAAATTAAAGGTAGAGAGTGTGGCATAGTTTTTGGCACGTAACTGGTACTCAGAAATGGACATATCCACTGATGTCTATGGATTAGAACGGGCACGTGAGTGACAATTACAATGAGCCAGCCATCATCATCGGCAGTAGTGGCAGCATTGTCAACCTGTTTCAAAAGCACATTCAGGCACCCCTGTCATGACAGTTTTTAAAACATCTTTATCAGTATGCCAGACAGAATACCAACGACTCTGATGGACCTTGACCTTGCACTCTTTTCAAGTTCATTATATTCAGATTTCTCCCCCACAGTTATCATCCTCTCTCACCAATTACTTCTTTTAAAATTGTTGTAAGGACCAGCGGCTAAAATAAGATTCTCAATAACAGCCATGATATATAACTATTTTTTCTATGCAGAAGCAAAGACTTTTCAGAGACTCAGGATTATGCCGCTTGTCTTTGCAGGAGACGCCTGGATTTAAAAGTCAAACCATTTGGCAATATTAACTGAGTTGATTTCAGCACATTATATAATGTGTCAGGGGCCTGTGATGCTGACTGGTCAGGCATTCAAGGAACAAACACCAGGCAAGCGATATGTCATCACAGATAAATGGGCTCTTTACACTAGATGGTGGGAAGAGTGTTTTCTTTGGTGTGGATACTTTTCTGTCAGTCAGCCTCTGCCCCACTGTAATTATGGGCAGGGGTTTGGGTTGATGCTCTGGGATATAACATGAACCATTAGGCGTGGCCCTTGCTCTGAAGGAGTTTACGATCGAGTTGGGAAAACGAAGCTTAAAGACGCGAATGCTTACAGGCACAGTAACGGAAAGCTCGTGGTAGTTAGCTGTGTGTAAGTGTCTCGTGAGCGACCTGGGCACTCAGGGTAGCTATTCTGCTACAAGTTCTTCAATTTGGGCTCGAAGGCAGTGTTAACTGCCTTGGTGGACAGGTACACATCGTTCTGAGTTATCGAGTCAAAACATAATTTGCTCCGTTATGTGGAACTGTCACAAAAGTTTTTAGGGGATTCTTCTTTTCTCTGATGATTGGCGAGAAACACTGAAAACTTGCCTCTCGTTAAATAACGCTCCCTCCCTCACCCTATCCATCCGGCACAAACCAGGCAGAAACCTGGAAATGGATGAGGCATTCTGCCAAGGTACATTGTTTGGTAATCAAAGCCAGAATTGGGACTGACTCAGTTTTTCATTTGGTTGAGAAGTGTTGAAAGGGCCCCCCATCTCGTCATCTCCCTGTCCCAGGCATGCCTCTCAATAAATGAGCCCAAGTTTCATTGAAAGGAGACATGAGTACAGCCTAAATTAAGAACTTACCTTAAAAAAAAATCACTAAAAGTAGATTCCCAGAGCTAGTCACCCAGTAAGACGAGGCCTTCCTGAAACTCAAATTTTCATTAAGACTACATTTACCATATTTTTTTTGCATCACTTAATACGCAGTTAAAAGTAATAATTTATGACACTGAGAATGTATGAAGCACCCAGCACTGCAATGAGGACTTTATATAGGTATATATCTCTTAATACTCCAAATATCATCTTTCCCCACTTTCCTAGTCAAATCCTCGGGGACTACCTAGTCATCGTTGCCAGCTGGGTTCTTCAGAAGCAGGTAGTCAGAAGGCACCTGGGTATAAGATGTTTATGAGGGCTTCATACCTGTGAAAAAGAGAAGCAGGATGTGGGTTGGAGTAGACAGAGAAGTGAGACTCTGAGATGAGTTCTGCCAAGCCAATACTGGAGTTCCAGAGTGAATATCCCATCGGAATTCTCCTTCATTGGGCAGAAATACCTGGGTCTCCATCACCTACCTCTCTCAGTCGTTGGATACAAGAAGGGCATGACCTTGAACAAGGAGGCTCCCTGCGGCGGAGGCAGAGAGCTGTCACCTGTGGTTGCCTGCTGACCTCACTGCCCACAGCTGGCAGCTAGTCCTGCCATGAGGGGCTTCTTGGGTGGTGCATCTCCATGTCACTCCATGAAGTGGAAAGACATCTGTCCCCGTGCCCAAGGCGTCGGTGTGAGGACTAAATGGGGTTCCATTTACGATGCTCAGCCCAGTGGCGGGAGGGGTAAGCAGATACTGTTCTCTCTCTCTTTTGTCCCCTGAGCCTTAAAAAAATTTTTTTTATTGTGCTAAAATATCCAAAACATAAAATCTACCATGTTAACCACTTTTAATTGTACAGTTCGGTAGCATTAAGTACATTCATATTGTTATACAACCATCACCATCACCAACATCCTTCCCAGAATTTTTGCTTCCTCCCAAATGAAAATTCCGTACCATTAAACACTAACTTTCTTTTCTTCCTCCCATCCCCGTGCCCCCTAATTCCTGGAAACAACCCTCTACTTTTGATCCCTATGAACTTGATTATTTATTTAATAAACACCTCTTATAAGCAGACTCATACAATATCTTTTGGTGATGGGTTTATGTCACTTCGTATAATGTCTCCAAAGTTCATCCATGTTGTAACATGTGTTAGAATTTCCTTCCTGGTTAAGGCGGAGTGACACTTCAGTGTGTGTATATAGCACATTTTGTTTATTTATTTATCAGCGGATGGACACCTGAGTTGCTCCACCTCATGATTATGAATATGCAACTGCGAGCATCAGTGTACAAGCAGATACCATTATTTTTTTTAAAAAATTTGTAATTTTATTGCAATATAAGTGACACATAACCTTGTGTTGGTGTCCTAAGGTGTACAGTAGTGTTGTTTTGATACATTTATATACTGCAAAATGGTTACCACCCTAGCATTAGCTAACATCTCCATTCTGTTACATAATTACCATTTTCTTAATCTTAAATTACCATTTAAGATGTGCTCTCTTGGCACCTTTCAAGGATACGGCACAGTGTTACTAGCTGTAATCACCATACTATACATTAGATTCCCCAAATTGTTAATTTTGTAACTGGAAGTTTGTAGCCTTTTGACCAGTATCTCGCCATTTGCCTCTCCTCCCGCCATTCTACTATTTCTCTGAGTTCAACTTTTTAAGATTCCACATCTAAGTGATATCCCTACAGTATTTGTCTTCATCTCCCTGACTTACTTCACTTAGCATAATCTCCTCAAAATACATCCAAATTACTGTAAACAGCAAGATTGTCTTCTTCCTCATGGCTGAAAAAAAAATACTCTGTGAGATTATATATCTAATAGATAATATATAACAATAGTCCATATATAATATATAATCTCACATTTTCTTTAGCCATTCGTCTGCTGACAGACATGAAGATTGTTTACTATTTTGGCTATGGCAAATAACGTTGCAATGATTATGGAAATATCGATATCCCTTTGAGAACAAAGCAGACCGTATTCCTAATCCCATTTTGTAGATAAGAAAATGCCGTTCAAATAGATTAAGGGGCAAAGCCAGCAATCAAATCCATGCCTGCCCAATGCCACGTCTGAGCTCTTGACTGCGATCTCTGTCACCTCTCTCCTTTGACAAGACCGGTGCCCTAAATAAGGCTCCATCACATCCGAGGCTAGAGCAGGCTACAGCTCTCTCATGTAAAAGATACTCTGCTTCTCCCTCCAGCTCAGAGACGTGTTCAAGGCTCCGTGGCCCATTTTCAATCTGCACCCTCTCTGTTCGTCCGTCTCTCTCCTCTGCCTTGCATCCCCATTACCCCGCATCCTCCTTGTCGAGCTCCTTAATTCATTTCACCTTCCTGCTAACCATGGGACCAGTGTTATTATTATCATCCCGTGTTGTGTGTCAGGCAACGGAGTCGCCTCGACGTGACAAACTCGCCCAGGGTTCACAGCTGATCAGTGGCAGGACTGAGCGCAGGCAGTCTGTGCTCCACACTGGGACACAATGCCACGTCTTGGATGGACACAGAAATTCAGATCCCCTTATAGACACAACGTGTCCGAGTTAAGAGACGAACCTCCAGCCAGGCCTGGACAAACACAGTCGAGGCAGCGCTGTCATCCTGAGCCTGCTGCTCGGCCTCTCTGCCCACACGCTCTAGCTAGCTCAGGTCTCCCCTGTTCTCAGCAGGCTGAACAGCAAACCCCGAGGCCATTGCAGCTGCCTCGGTATCCTACAGCTCTCCTGGGTCTGGAAGCTGTTGGAGGCAGGCACACCAGCCCATTTGTGATCTGGCTGCTTTCCCTTCCACCTAGCTGGAGCCAAGCAGGGGGTGGGAGGGGGAGAGGGGAGAGAGAGAGAGAGAGACTGCCTACTGCCTCTGTATTTATCCCAAATCCATATATTATTTTGGAACATTCAGTATTGCAGAAATATGTGAAGGGATAAATCACTCCTTTTGCCATCTGTCTCCGAGAACCTTCCCAAGAACTGTAGCTTCATTTAATTTGGTTGTGTTCCTTTCTCAACCTTTTTGTGCTTTCCATCATCTTTTTCTTGGCTGCATTTTTGGGTTTGTTTTGCCTTCAGTTTCTTGCTCCTTTAGCTGCTGCTGGGTTTTAGTTTTTAAAAAGAAATACCAGCTCTCCCTAATCAGAGCGGTGCCAGGTTCTTTATTTGGCGTGCACTGCCTCATGACTGTTTTTTTTTTTAACCTTCATCTGGAGCCTCGGAGTGTGTGTGTGTGTGTGTGTGTGTAATGCCCCAACCAGATGTGCCCTTCAGCCTGATGGTCAGTAACGAGGAAGCAGTAGGAGCCTGTGGTCTTAGAATTTCTTGGCAGTGCCCTCGTGGCAAACGCTTCTGTGAGATGAGCGTGGTGGACCAAGCCCAGTCACAGCCACACAGTTCCAGAGTCCATTTAAATGGACAAATGGGTCGACTCCCCATCTGATGGGAGTGCATCTCCAGCGAGATGACAAAGAGCATTCTGAGCAAAGGTTTGTCCCTGTTGGCGTAGGAGATTGTCCATAATCAGGAGAAGAACGCTGGACTGACCTGTGCTGTGTGGATGTGAGCTGGACATCAGTGTGAACGCATACTCAGCTTCATATGGACACCGGTTTTTAAATATAGAAATATACTTACATTTTTAAATACAGAAATACTTATAGAATTACTTATAGAAATACTTATAGACTTATAATCCCAACCTGTTAGTATCTAAATATAAGAAATACTTATAGACATGCATACTGACATGGATTAGTGTGCACCTGTGTCTTCTGGCTCTGTCACCTAAGAGGAACTAGAAGCAATGATACCCCAGCCATGACGAGCACCCCTAGCACTTAGATCTTGGTTTCTAATACCATTAACCAATAGAGGAAACAAAGCCATTCTTGGAGAAATGGCTGCTTGAGGACTGGGACCCAAAATACACAAGAGGAGCCTGGCCCTGAGCAGCTCGTAGTTCAAGAAAGTAAGAAAGTGCTCAAGACAACAGCAACAAAAGCACCAAGGAGCAGTATGGCTCCTCAATGAGGAATGAAGAGGCTGAACGTGAGCTAGGTGGACCATCGTTAACTGCTTTTCATTGGTACTAAACATTAGGCCCTTGGCACTGATGGCTGACACTCTACGCTCTGTGCTGTGACTGGATTTATGCCGGATTATCATTCTGCTGCTCCTGTGAGCTGGTGAGCGAGTCGGTGAATTAACCCTTGGCTGGTTAATTCCTCTGCTTCATTTCACAGCCACGGGAACCTCCCTGAGCTCCCACAGCCCAGGGTTGAAGACAGGGCCAACTTGAAACGAGGGGAGTGAAAAATAAATCACATTTCCGAGGAGAAAATCAAGTCATTGCAACTCAATTATTAATGTGCAGCCCTGTTATGTAATGTAGCAGCCCAATTAACAGGTGTCTCTTGGGGAATAATCAAGGCTTAATTTGGCATGATAATTAGTAGCCTCCCCTCCCAGCGTTGGATGGAGGCTCCTGCAGGACAGCCTGATGGCTGGTAATGAGGCAGGATCACTTACTTTGCAGCCGTGTTAATTGTATCTTTCTGTGCATGGAGACAACACAGGTTTACCTGTTTCTCGATGCTGAAATGTGCCACTGGTCTAATAGAGCCATACTTGTTTTCTGGTCTTCCCAACCCTGGCTTTTTTTGAAGGACAACACTGTTACACATTTGAGATTTCTTAAATTGGCTGAGATGTTATAATGGCTACACTGTAGCTTTTTTTTTTTTGATAGAGTGGGTGGCAGAGTTCCAGTCTTACAAGACAGACGACCAAAGTTGACACACTCTTAGGAATCACAGGAAATTGTTCCGTTTCGTGTATCCGTAATAATGGGTGACCACAGCCACCCTGGCGTAGGCATCTATCGCCTCCATACGTCCCGGGGCACTCCTCTTTGTTAAAATAAAATGCTAGTTGTCTGTGCAACCTGCATCGTCACAGAAAACAAAAGCATGAAAAATTATGTGTGTGTGTTCTTTTTACCTCAAAATAGAGAAAAGCACAGAGAAGAAAGAAAACCCCGAACACCTCTAATCATCCTTCAACTGAGAGATAACCACTATCATTTTGGTATGATATCTTTCCAGTTGCGCGCGCGCGCGCGCACACACACACACACACACACACACACATCTGCTCACATATAGCTATTTACCCAGATGTGATTTCTATCTGCAAAATTGGGATTGTAGGCGCATGCTGCTTTGGTGAACACGTTGATCTGAACAACGGATTCTGAACCAGATCGATACTTGGGTTTTCCAAGCTGCCCTCTGAAGCTTGGGACCTGCCATCTGTGCTCTGAGAGTTAAGCCGAGACAATGTGCACCTTCTTCCTCTCTTTCAATAGTACACAGTGACGTTTTTGTTGAAATGTTAAAAAACATGATTTAGGGAAATGATTATCATTCCCCCTTAATCACAGGTTAAGAGCCCTCACAACCGTTTTCTGTAAACTATACTCGGAACAATGCTCTTGAACATCTAAGTATCTTTCCATGTGTGTTTCATTTTGTTTTGCGGTTATAAACACCACTGCAGTGAACATCCTGACCTATACCTCTTTGAGTACATTGAATATTTTCTGAGAATGAATCCCCAGGAGAGCCAGAGGTCATGGTGCATGTATCGTTTAAGATTTCGGACCCACATGGGTGAATTACCCTCTCCAGAAGGTCCTGTGCTGCATTGACAAACCGGCAAGGCACACGTGAGACTCCCTGCCTGCCCCCGTTTCTGCTCTGAAGTACATTTTTAATTCCACATTCCGCAACTTTAGTGGTGATGTAGGAGGCGCCGAAAGAGAAAGTTTATTAGATTCTTATTTATGTATTCAATTTGCATCAGCCTTTTCCTTCCCCAAGCTGGAGGCACGCATGGAAAACATTAAACTTGTAACTCTTCGCAGGGTTAGAGAGAGGGGCCAGGAGGAGGGTGGAGAGAGTGGATCCATACTGCCTGATGGAAAGAAAATGAGTCACTGAGAAGTAAAATCTAGGACTCATAATCAGCTCCAGCTCTTGAGGATCGTGTGTGAGGGACTATCTAAAAACCCTAGGTCCAATAAAAGGCTCCCCCCTTTTTTATACCTCCTCTTGATTTTTCCTCTTCAGTGGGATGTAGGAAAGGCCTCAGTGATTTTTTTTTTTTTTGCATTTGTTAGCTGCCCATGGACACCTCCTGGCCGGGCGGGCAAGTCAGGTCTGAAGATCAACCTCATCATTTCTCCCCAAACCCTGTTCCTTTGGTGTAGAGTCCTCCCCAACAGGTCACCATTTTCTATGCTGCACAGTCATCGTATGAGCTAGCAGACACCCTGAGAGCTAGCAGACACCCCGAAGTTGATTAAAAACAGACACACACGAACGAGCAAAAACCATTGTCTCCCAGCTACCTTGAGCTCATCTATTTTCTTACTTTGTAGCTTTTCTTACATGAGGTGGGCGTTAAATTCTCAAACGATATGGTTCTGTAGCTAACATTTTTGTGAAAAATACTTCTTTCTCCAAACACCCCCCAGTGAGGGTCCATGAAGACCTTTTTTGCCATGTTCCCCTAGCCCACCCCTACATTGGACAATTCTGTACCAATATATTTTTCCCCCAGTGATTTAAGATGCTTTTAATTGCTTTACTGGAGGGAAATGGAACACCTTTTAAGCCAACAGCTGAGCGATTTGCTATGACAATTCTGCCACTATGCATTTGCTTAATTTCCAATTAATCAAAAGTTCAATAAATCATTAGTTTAATTACACCTGCTTCCATCTTCTTGCCCCAGCACGTTAGCTCAGCTCAGGCGACCCACTTGACTGGCTGTGGGGAGAGTGCTCATTTGTCTGCCCTGGCTGGGTGTGCATCCTCACTCCCCGTGAGCTTTGAGAAATGACGGGTAAGAAATTGTAATTATTTCAGGCACCAGAAGTTTGCTTGGTTCCCCCTCTTCTCTGCTTCTCACTCCAGTGATTCCCCCAACAACTTAAGCCAACATCGTAGCATCCTGATAGCAGTGGCTGGTTAATTTCAGCAAGTTTTTTTTTTTTTTAATCATTTTTATTTCCCGACTGTGCCTCTTTTCTAATTACACCATCTCCCCAGGTGAGCGATAATTCCCTCATCACTATATATCTCAAGCACAGATTATTAAAATAATATAGCTTATGTCATATAAATGCAACGGAAAGTATCTTAAAGATGCTTTATTGAAAGCTGGTAAATTGGTTCAACAGATGAATGTTTTAAGGCCTATTTTTAAAAGGTTGCACAAGTATAAACCCACTGAATTACAACTGCAGTTTCACACGAGCGGGTGCAATTATTTCAAGCATCTAACTGTGCAAAAGACAGATCTGAAAGGGAAGGAGCTAAATTCTCTGAGATTAATTAAAGGGTTTCATTTTGCTCTTGATTTAAAAATAAATTTCAGGCATGCATCACTTGTTATTTTCTTGAAGAATTTGCATTACAGGGTTTTTTTTATAAAAAGTACTGAGAATGTTAAGCTTCATGGGTTCTTCGTACAATGTAGCCGCAGCTCGTAAAAAGAAGGGTTGACCTATTGTTGTAAGGCACATTCCCCCACATACTTCTTTTTTTCCTCTTCCATCTGTGAAGGGTATTAATCTTAAAACTCATTTCCAATGTAAGATTGTGCATTTACATGAATTTCCCATAAGATTGCTCCTGATTCGATCTATGCCCATTGATTTAATTTCTTTTACCTCCCAGAGCCAGTGGTGCTGAAGGGTTTATGGTAATTATAGTGTTGTGGGTTTCAGTGCAACAGTTCCCTGGTTCCTTAAGTGTGGGTTTGATTCCCTCTAAACGCGCTCGGCCCGAGAGGTAGGTAGTGTGGCAAAATATCTCTGAGGCGGAGAACTCACAGGCTGGATCCGAATGTGGGCTGGCACTCAGCCGGAAGGCAAGAGCGAGCTGGAGAAGGATGGCCCGGGGCTACTGGCCAGATGGATTGCTCTTCTAAGGGGGCCTTTAAGGTGAACCGCTTGGCAATTTTGTGAGTTGGCAGATGGTCCAGCCACCTGTGCTCCACGTGAGACGAGACACAGGCAACCTACCGGTCTGAAATATGCTGCTCGCCCTCTGAGAGAGAGCACGGTGTGGTGGGAGGCGATTTGCCTAATAGGGTTTAGGAGAAGCAGAGAAGTAACGCAGCAAAAATACCGTAGGTCGTGAGCCAGACTGACGAGGGTTCGCATTCTCAGAACCCAGATGTTCATCTATGGCTCAGTGCGGTCTCATAGGACGTGATGCAAAGCTGCACGTGCCATCCTGGTGTTCCTGGTAGCCACAGTAAAAAAATAAATAAAAAGAAACAGGTGAAATTAGTTACAGAATATATTTCACTGAATTCACTATATCCGAAGGATTATCCTTTTGGCATTGTCGTCAGTATAAAGGGTAAAGAGATCTCTTGCATTCCCTTTTTCATACCAATTTATCGAAATCCGTTGCACGTTTACACTTACAGCACTGCTCCACTTGGACCGGCCACACTGCAGGTGTTCCCTAGTCGCCTGGCTGGTGGTGGCCACCGCAGTGGACAGTGCGAATCTAGTTCATGTGGTAACAGGATATTCCCGGTTGAGAGAGAAGGAAGGTAGATTCAGATTCGCTTCGGCCAGGGAAGACTGTTGGTTTCAAGGGTGGGTGGGTTTGGAAACCCAAATGGCGCAGCATCTCCATGTCCGAGTTCTGGTTTTACGTGGACCCTTAGCTGGTAGGAAGATGCCCCCGGCAAATCCCAGCCTGGGTGGCTCTTAAGTCTGAGACACCAAGGAATGAGAGTCGATCGTCCCCCATAGTTCTAACCCAAACAAATTCAGTGAAAAAACACATGGGCTCAGTTCGTGTTATGTGCCAGGGAGCACTCTCTCCAGAAGAAAGGAAAGGGACGATGACCAGATCCGTCAAAGCTACAAACAGTGGACAGGGCATCCCCCGCCCAAAAACGACCATAGTGGGCAAAACATATACCCGCTGCGCACGGAATGGCACCATCACTGTGGAGGTTACTGTAAGGACCGCTCAGGCCCAAACTTCGAAGTCCTTCCCCTTCCCTCGAGAACTCCAGTTGGCGTCGCCCATACCCAGGAGTGCATTCCTTCCCACCGCAGCGGCCAGCACTCCGCGGCAGGTCCCCGAGTCACAGATGCCGCCTCCTCACTCTGCTTTCGCTGTGGGGAACCTCCCCACCCCCACATCTTCTACCTCACCGAGAATAAAAGCCAGCAGCCTCCCGTAAGGCCCCCGAGCTACGCCCGTACCAGCCTTTTCATTTCCTCTCTCATCATTTTACTTCTCAGCCCAGGCCCCGCCCCTGCCCCTCGGCCTGTCTGCTGCACACTCGGGCCTTCCTTCAGGATCTTTGCATTTACTTTAGATCTCGTTCCAGCTACTTTAGATCCTGCAGCCTCCCAGTGTTAGTTAGGCTTTTATTCTAATACCACTGTTTTCATGATCCTTGTCTTATGGAAAAATCGCATTCCTTTACCTTTCTCCTCCCCCACCCTTGCTTTTTAGCTGTAGCATTCAACATTACATAACATGACACATTTTGGTGATTTTGTTCCCTCTCCCTCCCCGCCCCCACACCACACGCAGTTGTGAGCTCCACAAGGTCAGATATTTTTGTCTGTTGAGTGCAGCGTTCCTGTGCCTAGCACAGGTTCGTTAGAGAAGGCTCCACAAGGATTTATCAGTGAATTCATGATGTACTTGCAGTATGGAAGTATGCATCGAACAGTAGCCATCCTCATTATTTGCCACTGGAGGCTGTTTTCAGGATTAAAAAAATAAATAAAAACAAAAAAACACAATGGAACGCTGCTAGGAACAATTAAGTGCCACGGGTCCCAGCCTACAGGGCATTTTAAGCCTTAGTCTGGTTCTCTGCTTTGCAGTTGAACTGTACAGTATCCCACTCACCGGCCTCACGTTCTCTCCCAGACTTGCCTTCCTCCAGCTCATTTCTCCTGAGGGCACTCATCAGGAGAACTCTGGTTCATCTCCAAGAGTAGCGAGTGCTACCTACATCCTTGAGAGGCCGTCTTTGAGGTTCAGATGGAAATGTGTCGAAGGCACCTGGATGTGCAGAAGCCAAGCATGGAGACAGCTTGGAGCTGACGAATCTAGATGTGGAGGCATCTTCGTGGAGAGGGTCGTTAAGCCTTGACGATGGATGCGGGGATCAGAACGGTCGGAAGTATAGGGAGTAGGGATAACTGGCGAAGCATCTGTATGCCAGGTTAGCTTTGCTGCTTCTGCTCCATCTGTGGGTGGCAGCAGGGAGTGGCACACAAAGTGTGGACGGCCACTGAAGACCGAGTCGCAGCCTTCCCAAATAAAGGCTGTGACAAACACTCCTCAGGATGAATTCGAGGGGCCAAACCTTATCACACACGTGCACACGCAAGCAACAAGGAACCTCTCCCTGAGCAATGCGGGAGGAAGTGTTAAACTTTTTAAAAACCCTGTTCTATTGAATTATCTTCAGAAGTGCTTCACCGTGTGGGACTAGGGTGAGGAAGGACGGCTGGGCTTAGTGATTGTGAATGCTACAGCTTTATGTCGGTGTATTCTAAATATGCGATCCTATTTAACACAGCGAGCCATCAGGCAGATAAACAAGTGATGGCCAAGTTTGTAATTGGCAAAGAAAGAAGTTACAGTCTTTAAGGAGCTTTGTGTCCGGACCAATTCGCTCTCTTAACAGACCTTCATTGCCTCTGTTGCCAGAAACTCCCCAGAGGAGTCTTAAGAGAGAAAAATCCAGATTGGCTGAGTTTGGTTTCTTTCGCAACTTTTCCTTTTTGGCTTCATCTCTCACCCAGAAGACACTGGGAAAAACCCTTTCTTTAAAATGCAGCTGCTCACCTGGCCGAGTAACGCCTGGTTTGTTGTTCACGGGTGGCTTTTATCCTGGGAGTGAGAAAGAAGTGAAGTGTGTGTCAGAATCCGTTTCAAATCCTCGTAGTCAGGAGATAGAATGGCGTGTTTCACGAGCATGTTAACGAGACAGGGTTTCTTAGCGGAGCAGGAAGGTCCTTTGGGATCAAATTCCTTCCCAGTGCTCTGGAATTATTATGTGCTTCTCTCCTGGGTCAAGGGTTCACGCAGGGCCAGCACGCACAGCTGACCAGGTCAGCGGGGCCCAACTCAAGGGAGCACCCTTGACCTCCCAACCTGTGTGGGTGGAGCCACTGCAGTTGTGTCCACTCAGCCTGCTCAGCGGTACGAGGTGGTCCTGGAGAAAAGATGAGTCTTTGGAGCTAGACTGGCCTGAGGCCAATCACACACACACAAACCATGATTGTGGACAGGTTTCCTCATTTCTGAGACGGGGATTATATTGATACTTTCCTTGTAGCGTTGTTAAAAACGATGCAAGAAATCGCCTTTACAGACCCTTTCTCTTCACCTAGACTGTTCACTGGGCAAATCCCTCTTCATGTTTCAAAACCCACCTCAGTATTTCCATGGTAAACCTCCCCTCCTCCCTCTTCACTACCTCCGAATACATCCGGTTGCCGCTGGAAGATTGGAAGTGCCGTTATAAAGTAGATTTCTTTTTTTTATTTTGTCATTTCATTTTGTTGCACTGCATTTCTCAAACTTTGTGGCCAACTGCATTTTCTCGTGCCCATTTCTGCAGCTGAAAACTGTCTGCTTGCTTGCTTGTCTGACCAGCACTTATTCTTCCATCTCTGGTAAGGGGACCCATCTCAGAATCGGCTGAGCTACCCACTCTCCCTGCTCTTCTTGTCTCTGGCATTCAGAAAGGACAGACACCTCCCTCCAACCCCAGTATCTGCCTGTGACTCAGGCTTGACCAATCATCCTTTTCCATTCCTCTAGACATGGTGGATGGTTCACCAGGAGGCATGTGACCAGCTCCATCCAATGAGGCTTATTTCTCCCCCTCCTCTCCTCTCCATCATGTGAGGGTACAGCAATAATATGGCCATAGGCAAACCAAGAGGTGGGCTCTCAACCGACATCACTTCTGCTGGCGCCTTGATCTTGGACTTCCCAGCCTTCCCAGAACTGTGAGAAATAAAATCTGTTTTTTAAGCCACCCCCCGTCTATGGCAATTTGGTATAGCAGCTTGAATGGACTGAAGGGAAAGCCAGCCTGAAAACAACGCAAAATGTTAAAAAGATGGTCGTCTCCGAAATCACTTGTATATCAACACCCGTATCTAGCTGAGTCTGAACCCCTAAACTTTTTAGTTTTATAATAAATCAGATTCCTCACCCCACTTTTTTTTGTGTATAAAGTAGTTCAAAAAGTGCTGAATTGCAGAGTCTATTCTACTTGAATCCGAGGGCAGGATGGTGGGTCTCTATGGCCCTTTTTAGCAACTCACTATGTCGCCTTCAAAAACGCCAGTCTCAGAAGTTCAGAGGTAGAGATTTAACAACTGAGAATCGTGCACAGTCAACCAGATGAATTCAGCCAGCCTGTGAGCCTGAGACATGCCATTTTTTACCTGGAAATACAGTGATTTTTACAAGTCACATCTTGATCGACTGTCAGCTCGGCGAGTGTCTTCAGAGCCGACAAGTGATAAGTCAGTTGTTTAGTTATTGATGATGCTGCCGGACTCGGAAGGTGCCATTCGCATGTGCTTTGGGGGCTGTGAGGCTGCACATGGACCCAAAGGAAAGACTGGGTTTTTCAGACATTCCCTTGGTTCACCCAGAGGGGTCCTGGAGTTGAAGGCAAGTGGATTTATGTCCTTGTCTTCTTTCAGAGTGAGGGACTCATTCTTACCCAGCCCATGGTGAGAAAGCCCGACCACCAAGTTCATTGCCAAAACTTCTCAATTCTTCACACTTCTATTGTCTTATTAGTACAAGGTCACCATATATAATTATCACAGCAGCTAATATTTATTTATCAATCCTTTCCATGTGACAGGTGTGCCAGCACTATTCCAAGTGCTGGGGATAAAGTGGTGCATGGCACTGATCTATGCTTGTTCTTATAAAGTATATATATATATTTTATATTTATATATACTTTATATATGTATATGCTTTATATATATTAAGTATATATATACACATATATATGTGTTTGTGTGTGTGTATATATATATATGTATATATATATATATACATATACATATAAATACACACACACACACACACACACATATCAGTGGGAGAAATGGATGGTGAAGAAGCCGATGTGTGAACAAGATAATTACAGGTTTTGATAAGCAATGGAAGGGACCTCAGCGGGTGATGTGATAAAAGGGTAATTGAAAGTGGTGATAGTTGGGGGTGGGTTGGGGGAGATCCATCTTTACAATTAGTAACAAAGTGAAGCTGTCTCTGAGATGGTAATGTTGCAATGGAGACCTCCTGGTGAAGGAGGAGACCGCCAAGGATAATTTCACAGAGGGTGTTCCAGGCGGGGAAGAGAAGAGGCGATGTCCCTGAGGCTGGAGAGAGCTTGGCAAGGTGGCGACACAGAAGTGAGGTCAGTAATGCTGGAGTACAGTGGGCGAGGAGGAGAGGCGTGTGGAAAGGGGTGCGAGGCCGGTGGGGCCAGGTCATGCTGGGCCCCAGACAAATGGTAGGAACCGTGGGCTTCATTCATGAGTGCATTACGTTATTTGCTCCTCATATAGGCTGACGAGGTAGGGACTCCTACAGGATGAAGGATCTCGTGGAAAGCCACACCACTTGCGGGCAGCAAAACCGTGATTCTCTCCGTAGTTCTCTTTCTAGGACCCGTCTCCTTCACCCTAATAAGGCTTCATCCTGTGGTTCCTAAGCCACAGATGGATCCGATAGACTATGGAGCAATGCCTGTTCATGACTGTTTATTGTAAGTGTCATGACGCCATGAATAGAGATCTCTTAGCAGAGTGTCAGGCAAAGTCTGTGCATGACAAATAGTGCAATGTCTCCCCTGAGGGCTGCCCAGTCTGTACTTCATGTAACCTTTTTTGTCAAATCTTTAATTCTGGTAAAATACACATAATATAAAATGTATCACCTTAACCATTTTAAAAGTGTACAGGTCAGTGGTGTTGGGTAAATTCACATTGTTGTGTAACCAATCTCCAGAACATTTTCATCTTGCAAAACTTAAGATGCATACTCATTGAAAACAACTCTCCATTTTCTCTCCCCTATCGGGCCCCTGGCCACTGTCTGTCTCCAAGAGTCTGATGACTCTAGGTACCTCATATAAGGGGAACCATACAGTCTTTGTCCTTTTGTGACTGACTTCTTTCACTCAGCATAATGTCCTCAAGGTTCATCCATGTTGTAACATGCATCAGAATTTCCTTTTTAAGGCAAATAATACTCTATTGTATGAATACACCATGTTTCGCTCATTCCTTCACCTGTAGATGGACACTTAAGTTTCTTCCACTTACGTTTATTGGGAATGCTGCTATGAGTATGAGCATGCAAAAATCTCTCCCAGACCTTGCTTTTAATATTTGTGAGTATATACACAGAAGTGGAATTGCTGGACCATATGCTAACTCTACTTTAAATTTTTTGAGGAAACGCCATCTTGCTTTCCACAGTGGCTACACCATCTTACATTCCCACAAAGGTTCTAATTTCTCCCACCTGTGCCAACATTTGTTATTTTCGCTTTGTTCGTCTGGTCGTTTGTTTTATAATAGCCACCCTGATGGGCATGAGGTCTTTGCTTCATGGACTCTTAGCTGTCTCCTTAGGAAGTATGTCATTTTTGGAGCAGCTGGCAACATGTCATTCCCTTCTATCCACAACTTCCTGATGAACATGGTATACATCATTGATGAAATCTTTACCATGTCGGTAAGAACATAGCATCTTGCCTATAAAAGTAGTTTTGTGTATTCAGGATCACATGTGTCTGGCATTTATGAGAATCCACAGATTTCTTTAGAAGGATCAAGGGGGCTTTGAGTTTCTGTCATGTGCACTTGAAAGTATCCAAACCATATCCTTTTAACGTGGCTAAAATGCTGTCTCTCTCTCAGAGTTGCACAGCCCATAATGAAATGATTTGTAGGAGCGGTCTGAATCGAGGGCCCTGTTCATCAATACTGCATGAATTATGTAGGCATATCTTCATTTTTACATTATTTATCTCTGGCCAGATGGGTACATTGGCTGTGAATCCACTTGCAACTTCGGCACACTGACATCTGTGCCTGGCTGGGCCACCTGGGGGCTGGAGTGCATATTTGTGGATGGGGACACGGGAGCCCTCCGCTTCCAGGCCGTTCAGGAGTGCTGTGAGTTCTGGTGTTTGACACTTGATTAGTTACCCGCTAAGTAGCTCCTATCTGAGCGAAGCAGAAAGGATCTGAGAGACGCTAAGGCTTTGGGAAAGGGCAGGCGATTTTCTCTGTCTGAGTGTTGATGCCGACACCAATATTTTCACAACCCATTTGTCGTGATTTCAACGCTAATGTAAAAATTATAATAATTGCAAGAACCAAAGATTTAGGAAGGCCGTATAATACAATGGGCGCTCTGATACAAATATTTGTGTGCCCCCCAAATTCATATATTGAAACTTAATCCCCAATGTGATAGAATTTGGAGGCGGGGCCTTTGGGAGGTGATGAGAGCATGAGGGTGGAGCCCCCATGGGTGGGGTTAGCGCCCTTTTATTAAAAAAGACCCCAGCGAGCTCCCTAGCTTGTGTCACCATGAGGGGTACAAGGAGGAGACACAGGATCTGCTGGCATCGAACAGGCTTCCCAGGATCCAGAACTGTGGTAAATAAAGGATTGTTTGTTAGCCACCCAGCTGACAGCATTTTGGTTTTAGCGACCCAAATAGACTAAGACAGTGGGTGAAAGTGTGGGCATCAGGGTTCCTACTACTTACTGTGTAATTTGGGGCAAGCTCTTCCTTCGGGTTCTCCTTCTGGGCAGTGATGTCACATAGTTACCTACTGTACAGAGTGGTTGTGAGGATTAACTGAGAATATATGGGTCATACAATGGAGTATTATACAGCTGTGAATAAAAAAAGGTAAAGATTTAGAGGTCCTGCTGTGGAGTAACCTCAAAGATATGTGACTGACGGAAATACAAAGGGCAAAATGTTACCTATAGGAGGTTCCTAATTGAGTAGAAAAAAGTAATATAATTATAGATTGTATTTGTTTGCATACACATGGCATCTCTGGAAAGTTCTACACACAAAACCAAGTGGTTTCCCCTGGGGAAGTGATGGGACGATGTCTTGACTACTGTTTCATGTTATAGGTATTTTATTCTGTGCTTTTATATACATATCTTTAAGGAAAAGGCTTTATTTTTAAAAGAAAAAGTGATACACAGAAATGAGCTCTGTGCCAAGTGGAGGTGTTTTTTTGCAATTGCATAGGAACCTCTTTAGCACCTGGCAATGCGTCTCACCTGGACTTTAGTCTTTCTGGTCTTAGTTGTGTGAACCTGCTGCCCTCCCCAGCTTCTCACTATTGTGTCCTTGCTGTACTTGCTGGGTAATCAGAGAACATTCACCTAGTCATAATCCAAGGAGAAATTGGGGGTCTAAAAAAATCCCGCCTGGGCTGCCCTTGGCTGAAGGTGTGCAGGATGTCCCCTTAGCTTAGTCATCAGCTCTGCAACACCACAGCCAGGGAGCATTTCTCTCTCGTACTTATGGAAATGAACCACAAACGTTGAAAATTCTATCCTGTTAAGCTATTTTATGGGGCCGTGTATTCTCCTCAAGCAGTGGGATGCGTATGCAGCTTGCCTTTGCCAGTGTTATTCTTCATTTGATTTATCAGAGATGATACTTGGTAATTCAGTTTGATATTGTTTCCTGTATCCAGTGATAAACACTCGAGAGAAACCAAGAAATCTATTTTTTATATTAAATGATAACACTGCCCCTTTCATTATCCTCCCGGAACTGCAAATCAACCCTGCGCTCTCAACTAAAAAAGAGGAACTAAGCTTTGTTCAGTGCTGATTCCTACATCATTATGTTAAATATGATAGGGCTACGTTTTACAGGACCAGGAGGGGGCAGTAAATTTCCTTTTCTACTATTATTAAAAATGAATCCTGTGTCTCATGCATAGCAAGGTCTCACCCGTTTTCTCTAGAATTTGACCAATTTTTTTCCCCACCAAGGGAAAATTTTGAGCTTTATGGTGATTCTGGTTTTATATAATACTCCCATCAGGTTTTAATTAGTGTCCTTTCAAATTACTTCCCATATGTAGACACAAACAAATCTTGCACTCGCAAAAAATGTCCTTTTTTTTTTCTTCCCCACTTTGTAAATGAGATGAAATCATGACTTTTCTTAAAGCCTATCTATCTCCTCGCTCTTCTGGTTCAGACATAAGTGAAGGTGGACATGCCACCAGATGAACCGAAATCAAAGTGTAATGCTCTGGGGGTCCTTGAGAAAGATGAGAGAAGAAAATGGTGCCTTTAAAGAAAGCAGCCACTTTTCTTGTAATATTCCACTGCTTCAGCAGACACGTGTGCACGCCCGGAGAACGAGCTTGGTGACGACTCTTCAGACTGGAACCTTTGTCGTGCAAAAGCACATCCCTTTTCTTTTTCTGTGGCTGCTTCCTCCTTAAACTTATATATTTGAAACCCATTAACTTATGTAATTGCTATGTTCCCTACCCGGGTACCTAATATATCTGGCTAGTTTCAAGGAACACCATGTCTTCTCTGTGGGATGATTTGGGGGTGGTTTAGGAATTATTATTGGCTGTGCTATAAATGTTTGGGGAGGGAAATACAGGATACTTCCAGGCCATAGTTAACGCCTCCTAATGTCACAGCCTGTGTGCTACCCAGAGGCTGGGAGACAGTGCCAACCCAGGGACCTAAGTACGTAAAGTGAACACTCATCACGACTGTCAGGTACTCGTTACGTCTTTATATTGACATATATTGGAGATGTACATATATACATACATGTGTGTGTGTATGTATGTATGTATGTATGTATTTTTGTCCTCACGAGTCACAATTCTGAAGAAGGAAGAGGTCAGACTCATTTTTTTTCCTGCAATTCTGACAGCCCCCAAACTGCAGACTGTACATTTCTGGGTATAGCTAGAGGATATTTTCTTAAGGATCCAAGTTCTCATTAGTCTTCATTTTATAGTTGTTGCTTTTTTTTCCCCCATTCCCCCCACCCTCGTTCCACCTATACCAGATGAAGCACGAGGCAAGAATTAGATTATACACAATTTGCACACTGATATATTAGCCTCGGCCAGGTCTTTGGTGAAGGAAGAGGAAACAGTATGAACAGCTCTTGCGGGATCTGTTTGAGTGGGGTTCCACAGCTACACCGAGTTTTAGGGTGAATGTTGGCTAGGGGTAGTCTCCCCTGCTTACAGATTCCCCTGGTGCACTTAGCAGATACGCGGACGTGAGTGGGCACCTCCACGAAGTACCTCGCTGGTTTCAGTGTTTTCCCTCGCGTGGTATTTTGTTCCTCTCTTCCTCCTCCTGTGGCATGAGAAGGGGATTATTCTTATCGCAGTGTATTTACCTGATCTTATTTTGAAATCATCCAGTCTGTTTTGGAATCCCAGCTGAACCACCGATGCACTTAGAGATGGAGGGCAGAAAGGTTTCTGTCTGATCTCTTTAGCGTCCTCGTCTGTAAGATGGGGCGATTGTAATAGTTCTGCCTTCACAGGGTTGTTTGGAGACTCATATGAAACAGCGCAGTGAGGTTCTTAGCACAGGGCCAGCGAAACAGTAAACACGCAATAAATATCTAACGTTTTATTCTTTATTATTTTCCACTAGTGTCCTCATACCCTTTCCTGACACTTTTTGGGAAATTTCTTCAAGCTCAGTGCCACTTCTTAACAGTCACTGTATCATCTTGAGGGAGGATCTGTAAGACTGCTATGCTGTAGAGTTTATGCCTCTCAGCAATTTTCAACCTGGGGAAGCACAAGGTTGCAGTTTACTCATCAAATAACCGGAAACATAACTTGAGCACATTTCTCTCTTGTGTAAACAGTTAAAACCCAATGTCTCGTTCTCTGTCGCTCCTTATAGAGGAGGAGACATTCCTCGAGCCCAACTGTATTTTGAATGTTTCATAACCTTGGAAATTGTTCGTCTCTATGAAGTCATCACTTTTATTACATAACATAAAGGGGAAATAAAGTTGTTAATTCTCAGTGCATCTGAAGTGGTGACATGCAGCAAACAGCTCATTATCCCCACACAGAGCACAATTACTCAGGATAGAGAAACACGGCTTTCAGAGGCTGCCTTATATTTGAGCTTCCCCATGCTGGCTAATGTCGATATTGATTCTGAATAATTCAAATAGCAATAAAATTGAGTTTTCATGACAGTCAATCAGAGGCATTTTATATTTAATGCTCAATGAAAGAAACACAGTGTCTTTTTACCTTCTGAATTTCAAAGCTGTTAAAGTAATTGTAAGTCATTAAGCTAAATTTCTCTGCATAATCGGGATAGTTAACCTAATTCGTGCACCATTCAAAACAGTGGAAAAGAAGTGATGAATTTTTAGTAAATGCCATATATATGTATTATGTATGTATATACTTTCATGTATATGTATTATGTACACACACACGTTTCATCAAAGTCATGTCACTTTACCAGTATTCGTTTCATTTAACACAATCAACAAATCATATGGGGATAACTTTAAATAATTCATTTAATCATGTTTTTCAGATATTCCCAATGGCCTCAGATATGAATAGCTTCTGTTGAAATAGAAATACTAAATTAAGGATCTTAATTTTTTTATATGACGGTTCTGATATCATCCTTCTGGTCCTCAGCCATCATTGCACAATAGAATTCCCCGAGAAATGTAATGCTAATTTATAGTAGGGGTCACGAGCCCCGAAGATTCTGATTTATTTGCTCTAAGGTTGGGACCTGAGCATCAGGGTTTTAAAAAGTCTTCCCAGTGGATTCTAATGTACAGCCTGGAGTGACAACCATGATGAATCCAATTCACTCACTCGCTCATTCACTCATTTATTCGACACTGGTTTATCAAGTACCTGTCATGCTCTACAATTGTCCAGGCATTCTGCTGGCTAACGAGATGAGAAAGGTGGTCTCCAGGAGCCCTCAAAAAATGTGATTAGACCACAAACCCGAAGCCAGTGTCTGGATATGGCTTTCTGGAAAGCTTAACCCTCCCTCCTCAAAGAATATTATCAAAACCCTAGAGAGGACTGGGTTTCGAAAGGGTTCCTGGCTGTCTGGAGAACTTACTTCATTCTGTTCTAAGTCAAGACCTGTAAGCCTTAATACCTGATCGCAGATTTATGAGTTGGAAGGTAGGGTTAGAGGTGAAAGTGGAATTCTACCTTCCTTGTGAGCTGGATTTTAAAGTCATCTTCCGGGTTCACTTAGGGCAAGTTTTGTTTCTGGCTCTGGGGAGGAGTGATACTTATCACGGTTAGTGCTCAAATACTTGTAGGACAAATGGGTTTTGGGAGATAGCTATTGAGACGAGAAAAATGACCTATGATGGGTATTCCTAAAACTAGCAACGGATGCCTCATTTAAGAGGAGTGAAAAGGCTGATCAAAACTCCGAGCCCTAATGGGCTGACAGGTGCTTCAACTTTTTGAGCATTTTTCCTCCAGGAAATAATTTGGAGGGTTTGAAATAACGGTAGAGATCGTTCCGATGCTCTTTAGAAATGCTTGGGCTGTATGTTAAAAATACACTTCACCACCTCTGCAATCCTTCTTGCTTTAAGAATTGGCCTTGCTAAAAGAAGCCTAAAATAATTATAACTGTCTTTATCTGGAGAGGAGGTGGGGACATGGGAACAAAGCTTGAAAAAGTATAAAGGGTTTGTTTGGGGGAGATGGTCTGATTATTTACCAGATTAAGGGGGAGTAATAGATGATAAGAATTCATTCCATCTCACTTGTGTTAATTTTAGAACGTGAAACATTATCATATAGTAAATAGTTTGTGTGTGGGATTCATATATCTGGTCCTAGAAAAGAGCTTGGATTGAGAGATGAAAGTGATGTCATTGGTTATCAAAAAGACTGGTCATTTTGTGGCAGATCTTCACTAAGGATTAAATGTGAGGACTTTTACATGAACTGCCACTCTCCCGGAGCCCTAAGCCATTTTCAGGGTCATCATTGAAGACAACAAGATGAAACTGACTGTTAAGCTGATTACAGAATTCTAGAGTTGAAAGACACCTTAGATGTTATTTCTTAGGAATCTCTCATACCTGGTTGAGACTCAGAACCACAAGTGGACTTTACCGAAGATGCCCAGACTTCAAAATGTCTGTCTTCCTGAATCAGAACCCCCAGGTATGGGGTCTGAGGATTCCTATCTTTGACGGACTTTTCTCAGCTAGCCCTATGATAGTCTATGAATCAGTATTTAAAAACCATTGGCCCCACTGCAATCTTTTATGTTACCCATTAGGAAACAGACGTTATTATCTTGCAACCCAGAGCAGGAGCCGGACTCTGAATACCTATTCTAGGAATAGCCTCTGTCTTTCAAAAACTGATGATATCCCTCCCTTGGAAGGCCTAAACTGGAGACCACTGCTGTTGGGCAGCTGAGGACCCCGGTAGGCTAGGTCAGGAGACAGAGCCCAGCATAACTGAGAAGAATCTGGAAATATTGCCAGAAGTCAGAGCAGATATTGATCAGTCATCAATCACCTTGGATGGCTGATAGCCAGTGCATAGTTTTACTTTAGAAACGGGATCAGCGACCGGAAATCTCATCTGTTACAGAATGCGGCCCTCCCACCCCCACCCTCAGGCTTGCTGTTTCTCTCCACTCCTGCAGAGGTGGAGCAGCCAGTACCTGTGTCTCTCTCTGCCTGAGGACATTTCTCAGGATTTGGGGGAGTTGCATTCTATGCACAGACAGGGGAGACCAGAATGGTGGGAGAATTAATGCCCCAGGGAACAGCCTTCAATTGATGACTTTTGGGTGTCAGTATGTAAATACCCCAGCTCCCTGGTTGGGGTGCTGCTAGGCATGCTTTTTATAGGAGTCCTCACTGATACGCCCACCTGTGCCTGGCGCCTCAGCGAACCCTTTGTTAAAGAATGCAATTTCTTCTCTGTGCACCTTTCTTCCACTCCTAGTGGGTTCCCCAGACCCCAAATAAACAACTCGCTCTCAAATCCTTGTCCAGTTGTTGACTTCTGGAGAATCTAAATGAATAGAATATCTGTGTATTCCTGCATTTTCTGGCATAGTCGGTGAACATCTGACATGTGGTGCGTGGTCTAATCTGGATCAAAAAGGAAACATTTTAAAGGATCCAGAGAATCTCATGGATCTCAGTTGTGAGCAGGCAGGCTGGGAAACTATGGGTCACTCCTCTGTTCTCTCCTCCCTTCCTCCTTCGCTCTTCCATTTGCTTCTTCTTTAGTCTCTGGTCTCTTCCTTTCTTCTCCCTGGAGACTGACTTCCCCCACTGACTTGTAATGAATAAACTTTCCTACAATCTCAGCTGGCACGTATCTGAACTACCCTAGTGCCAAATTTGATCAAATGCCAGCTCCAGAATTCATCATCTCTGAGTCCTAGACCCCAGTTCACATTCTCAGGAGAGAGAGAGCCTCTGATTGATGCAGGCAGCATGCCTGCCTAGCAATGAGCTGTACAAAGCCGGTGGCCTCCCTGGGCCAGTCACCTGCACTGCACCTGCACTGGGAGGCAACTGAGGAGAGTCATGCCACCTGTTTCATTAAGCATCTCTTCCAGGGATATCAGGCCTGGATGCTAAGCTACAGAGGATTTGGTGTGACAGGCAATTGCTTTTCATCCTGAATAGGCAAAATGTCTGTCATCCTACGGCCAGTTATCCACAGTGGTTAGTACATAGTACAGACTGCAGCTCTCCCTGTTAACAGGACGGCAATGACTTTGTAGGGAGGAGTAAGGTGAATGCTTAGCATGTGTACAGAATGTTCCCACCCTCTGTCACTGGAAGCACATAAGCCTGTTTCTGCCAACAAAGAACAAGCACATTCTGTCATTGCAGCCATTCATGCTGGATGCCTACATTTTTTAGAGTAAATAATCGTACTTAGTTTGTTTGTTTGTTTGTTTGTTTGTTTTGGCTAGCTGGTTGGTCTTTTAACTTGGGCAGCAGCCATTATTTAAACTTTCCAAAGCAAAATTAGTATCTAAAGATCTGTTGATCTATGTGCTATATTTCATGACAAATAATGAAAATACCAACTTCTGAATAAAGTAAAGGCTAATTTGACACTTCTTTAAAAGAGATCACAACTTATTTGGGGGCATTTTTTAAAACAGAAAATGGATACATAATCTTTTCTGAAAATAACTTGCTAAGTGATGTCAACATTTGGGGCTCTCTTTGACATAAAATATGCCAAAAAATAAATACATGCAAATATTAAAATGTAAATAGTGAGCAATACCAACACCTTACCTCTTACATGTTACTGGAGCTATGTGCTTCTTAGCAGACACCAGAGCCCAAGCAAACTCTGTTTTTGAAATGTGGCCTTCAAGGAAATGGAAACAGACCCATGACTTAAGCATGCATGAATATAATTCTTCCTCGTGAGGGACACGCTTCCCTGATTTACACAGCCCATGCCCCAGAGTGGGGGGCTGTATCTGTCAGCCGAATCTACTCAGTGCAACGGCATCTTGAAAATTAAATAAAAAAACTGGTTCGCTGTGGGTTTTCTAAGGGAAGCCGAAGAATTTGCTAAGTCGAGCTAGACAAATATTTTTGTAACGAACCATTTAATAATTAATATGTAGCACACATAATGATGATTAGATCCTTCAGTGGTTAAAAATCCAAGCTTGTTTAGGGCAGTGAAAATACTCGGTAGGATACCATAATGGGAGATACATGTCATTCCCCATTTGTCCAAACCCATAGAATGTACAGCGCCAAGAGTGAACCCTAATGAAACTATGGACTCTGGGTGATCATGATACGTGGATGCAGGTTCTTTCGTTGTAACTAATGTGCCACTCTGTGAGGGTGTCCGTAGTGGAGCGTGTGTGTGTGTGTGGGGGGGGAGGGTAAGGGATAAATGCAAAATCTCTGTGCATGCCTCTCAATTTTGCAATGAAACTAAAAATAAATAAATAAATAAATAAAGTCTTAAAAAAAAAAAAAAAAAAACCTCCCCCAACCAAACAAACAAAGAAACAAAAAGCCAAAAGGGAGCTCTGCCATTTGACAGAGAGCTGTGTTCTAATCCCATCGCTGCAACCTGCTGACAGACGGACAAGTAGGGGCTTGCTCCAGAGCTGATATGCCTCCAGGGCTCACAGCCCCCATCTGTTCCGAGTGGCGGTCTCAGGCTGTACAGCAAACCGGTCCTTAAAGAGTTGGAGTAGCATCTTCGTCTGCCTGAAGGGTTGCAGTGGAGCCAAGTCTGTCTGAGAGTCCGAGGGCCCTGTGCTCGGTCTGGGCATCATCAGGGGGTAGCAGGTGCCTATGTTTCTTCTCGCTGTGCTTGTGTGAAAGAACTTTCACACAGACCACCTGAATGTGGCATTGTGGTCTTATCACTGGATTGCACAGGCTTCTCAGAATTACACAGAGGCCAGCGGCTTGATTTCAGTGCTTTTTGTGCCTTGGATCCCAGCTCACTTCCGTGCAGCGTGGCACTTGTGTGAAGTCTGACCTCTCCTTTCTACTATCAGGGAATGTCTAAATGCCCCTCCCTCCTTGAGCCCTGAGCTGGGAAGGGTTTGTACCGATGTATTTGCTTTGTTCAAGTGGAAGAGAAGGATATCCTCAGGGATGGGTTTTGAATTCAGGAGATTGTTAATCGCTGGTCTGACCCCCTGGACTTTACTGAACGCTTGAGATTATGTAACCATTTTTTTTTTATGTGGATTATCTCATTTAATCCTTATGATGAATCTGGACGTGAAGGTATTAATATCCGCACATTACAGAGGAAGGCCTGGGTTTAGGAAGTTAAGTAACTTATTCAAATTGCCCCAGAGAGAAAGTGGCCTAACAGGTAATTCAGTCCAAGTCAGTTAGAAGACTGTGGACTTAACCACTCTTTAAGTACCTGGGATGATGTGTCTATCACAGAGGTTCTTTTCTCTCTTACGGATTGTCTTCTCTGTCTGCAAATATCTTCTTTGCAAGGGTGGAGTCTGCATGTGGCACTAGACTTCAGTTTTCTTCCCCTTTCCCTTCCCTTTCTCCCACTTCCTTCCTTTACTCCTAGCCAATAAGACAACATAAATTCCACCTAAAATATGCAGAGGACATTTCCTACAAGATCTAGTACATAAAACAGAACAGGTGCAATGATGAAATGAATAATTTTTCAATAATTTCTGTTGCCATGTGACTGTTATTTAAAAAGTCCTGAAAAAATAAAATCCGTGATTTATTGCAAGATGCAATTAATAATGAACATGGTCTCTATTTCTATGGGATAAGAGGCATATGGTTTACTGCAGTGGTCCCCAGCCTTTTTGGCACCAGGGATTGGTGCTCCTATGAGAATCTAATGCCTAATGATCTGAGGCGGAGCTGAGGCAGTGATGCTAGTGCTGGGGAGAGGCTGCAAATACAGATGAAGCTTCCTCACTCACCTGCCACTCACCTCCTACTATGGGACCAGGTTCCTAACAGGCCATGGACCAGTATCAGTTCGTGGCCTGATGAGGGAGTACCACCAGGTGGAAAGGATGTGGATTTGGGAATTAAATAAACATGAGTTCCAATCTCAGCTCAGCCATAGACCAATGGAGTGGACTTGGGGAGTTACTGAAACTCTGAACTTGGTCCCTCAATCCTGCCAGTTAAGGAAATTGCACCTACTGCACAAGGCTTGTTTGAGGATTGGAAGGTTATAGATGACCCCTAATGCAGTACCTGTCAGAAAGTGAGTCTTCAGAAAATAGGTATTATTCAGCAGGCATCTATTCAGCACCCCTTGTGTGGCAGGTGGTCTGCTGTTTAAGGATTTCTTGCCCCTCTGGGGCTTCATTTACCCTGGAAGCTCCAGACTGGTTATGAGAAGTCCCCAGAGAAGAGTCCACTGTCATGGCCCCTGGGATGGAAGGGGAGGGAGTGAGCTGGGGGTGGCAGTTGTCTCCTACTGTGCAGAACAGAAATATGAGGAAATGAATTCTGGAGCTGGATCATTAGTTGCATAATTCAGGGGCCCTCCTCCTGTGACCACTTGGAATAAGCAGATGGTTGAAGAATAAGGGTTTGTCTTTTTGGCTTTGATTTTTGAGATAATTATGTTTTATTTTTTCTAGTTGGGCTCTTCAGGTAGATTAAGTTGTTTATGGAAAGGGATTGGGGGAAGCATCAGCATGATTATCCAAATATTTTCCAACCTTTATAAGGTTTCCCATTGCCCGTTCAGTGATTTTAGCCACGAAGTGAGGACATGAGCAGAGAGAGTCCACCTCCACATTGTTAACATCGAAAATCAGCTTTGAAGGAGAGGTTATTATTTACATCACATCCCTGTTGTGCTCTACGCTCTTCAGACCACACGTGCGATAAGTTATCCATATGCTGTGGATTCCAGATGTGGATGCATCGGAAAGAGAAAAGGAAGAGGGGTGGCAAGTGGGCAGCAGGGAGGCTGAAGCAATGGATCCTGAGCCCGGGTGTAGATTCTGCAGGGAGGAATGCCGTGATCAATTAGTGATGTCTGCCATAGGTGAAACACAGAGGAGAAGCAGCCTGCATGCCCTGTACCTGCCACATATCCCTGACCCAGAGACTGTCTGAAAAAGGAGAATCTCATTTAAAGAGTGTTTAAAGTGCGTTTCTACCATGTGTCAGGCACCGTGGTAGGCACTGAAGAATCAGTATTACATAAGACAGACATGGGCTTCCCTTCATGGGCTTACAATAGAGGAAAATGAGAGGCCAAGTTATAAGGACTATTGACAAGAATTAGAACTCTTTGGCCAGGACAAGCAAAATTCAGGCAATATAATTTTACTAAACAAGGAGTTGTAATATTTTTGCATCACCCTTTTTTTTTTTCTACAAGAGTCCAATTGCTATGTGTCCTGCCCTCATTCATTAGTATTTCTTTTTAGAGGTCTAAAAGTTAATTAAGTTCACTACTGGTCTAAATAGCCATGCAAAGAGTAGAAGAGACTGTGGTGTGCATGTATGTGTACATCACAGTATTAGAACAGAATACACACATTTGAAAATCGAGAGAACGGCTATGTTACCTCTAGTCCTGCCCAGCTGGTTAGAATAGCTACTGCCTGGTACCTATCAGTTTTCTAGTAGCAATTCCTACTGAATTCCTGCTTCAGACTGAACTCTGCTTCTCGGATTCATTGTCTCACCTGAGGCTTATTTGACATGAGGGTTTAGCAAAGAAAGGCAGTTTGGAAGATTGACGAATATTAATCAGATTGAAGATGGGCTGGTTTCTTTCCCCAAAATGTTCCAGAGCCTTATGCTGGTTGTCTGTCCAGAGAGACAAATGAAGTGTGGGATTTAAATGACAATCCATTTTTAATAAGGAGAAAAGTGTCTTCTCTCAAGGCTCTTTATATTTCAGTTAGCAACTCCTTTTATTTATGATATTGTAGACTTTCTTTAAATAAAAGGCACCATATTTTTTAAGGATGGGAGAAGCTATGAGACCTCAGTGTAATTAAAAATATTTATTAAGTGAGCTTGTGAGTAAACAGCCCTTAGTAGAGTACCTGGCTCAGAGCAAAGTGTTAAATAAATGCTAACTCTTGCCAGTATGTATAATAATGTGTCTCCACAATGGAAAACAAAAACCACAAGGAACATCAGTATTTTTTCCTTTTGATAATTCTAAAAGGAGAGGTTGGACTTTTACTTCAGTTTCAGGCAGAATCACAGGGGTCATATTTAATCCATCATCCTCAATAACCATGTAAGAGGCAACATACATGAAATGATGGTTTGCATATCCCTGTATGTCTTGGTCCATTTGGGCTGCTCTAGAAAAATACCATAGACTGAGTGGCTTATACAGAAACTGAAAATATTTTTTACAGTTCTGCAATTTGGGAAGTCCAGGATCAAGGCACCAGCAGATCTGGCATTTGGTGAGAACCCACTTTCTGGTTTCTAGATAGCTGTCTTCTCACTATGTCCTTGCATGGTGGAAGGGGCAAAGGAGCCATCTGGGATCTCTTTTATAAGGACACTAACCCCATTCACGAGGGCTCCACTCATAACCTATTCATCTTCCAAAAGTTCCCACCTTCTAATACCATTGCCCATTTAGGTTAGGTTTCAACATATAAATTTTGAGGAGACACAAACATTCAACCTATGGCACTGTACATCAGGCAGTGACACACAGTGATCCTTGAGAGATATGAAATAAATGATGTGAGCCCTACCATTCCCCCCAGTTTGTTGCCTTAGAGGGTTTCCAGGCAGAGAGAAGGGGAACCTAATTGAAGCCCAGTGGGCTGTCTGCACTGAGGGACCAGACTGGTTGTCTAGAGATCTGGGCACCTATCATACTTAGGAGAGAGCACCAGAGAGGAGAGTCAAAACCCAGTGGAGAATTCATAGTAATCCTAAAAATGTAAG
This sequence comes from Macroglossus sobrinus, assembly GCA_004027375.1. Taxonomy (NCBI): domain Eukaryota; kingdom Metazoa; phylum Chordata; class Mammalia; order Chiroptera; family Pteropodidae; genus Macroglossus; species Macroglossus sobrinus. Next base: position 29,867 of record PVKZ01004193.1, on the reverse strand, counting down.
TACCAAGCAAAAGAGTTACAAAATATTTGAAGCAAAAACAGAAGAAAAATAAATAGAAAAATCTATAATTATAATTGGAGACTTAAGCAGCCCCCTCTCCATAGTTGCTAGAACAGCTAGATAGGGTGTCAGCAAGAATAGAGAAAAATTCAACAATACCATCAATCAACAGGATGTAACTGACATTTATAGAAAACTCTACCCGAAACAGCAGCATATACATTCTTTTCAAGAGCGCATGGATCATATGCCAAAATAGATATGTCCTGAACATAAAGACACCAGGAAGTTCTCCAAACACTTGGAAACAAAACAATAAAACTAGGTAATTCATGGGCCAAAGAAGAAATCTCAAGAAAAAAACAAAAATACATTGCATTTAATGAAAATAAACATACAGCTTATGAAAACTTATGAGAACAGCTAAAGCAGTGCCTAGAGGGAAATGTATTGCATTAAATGCTTTGAATAAAATGGGGACAAGTCTAAAATCAATAAGTTCCCACTTCAAGAAAGAAGAGCAATAAACCTACAACAAGAAGAAAGCAGAAAATAATAAAAATTGAAACAAAATTCAATGAAATTGAAAACAGAAAAATAACAGATAAGAGTTTATTATCTAAAAAAGTTTAAGAATTCAAACATCTATCAAGAGAAACAGAGAAAATAAAAAAAGACAATAATCAGCAAAATCAGGGGAAACAGGGGATCTCACTATAGACCCTGCAGATTTTAAAAGGATAATAAAGTAATACTACGAATGACTGCACATATAGATTTGACAACTTAGATGAAATAGACCAGTTCTTTGAAAAGTACAGACTGCCACAATTCATGCAAAAGAGGTAAATTGAATAACCCTATAACTATTAATAAAATTGAATTTATAAATTTAAAACTCCTCCAAAAGGAATCTCCAGGTTTAGATGGTTTTACTGTAGGATTCTACCTATGTTTAAAGAACAATTGACACCAATTCTATACAATATCTTCCAGAAAATAGAAGAGCATGGAATTTAGTTTATGAAGCCATTATACCCTAATACCAAAACCAGACCAAAATAGTAAAAACAAACAAACAAAACATTAACAAGATATTTGCAAATAAAATTTAGCAATATATAAAAGAATTATGCACCATCATTCAATGGGAAATATTCTAGGGGTACAACAATGGTTCAGTACTCAAAAATCAGTCAATGTAACCCCCCATCTTTATAGACTAAAGAAGAAAAATAATCTTATCAGATCAATTGATGCAGATTAAGCTTTTGACACAATTGAAGACCCATTTAGAATTCTCAGGAAACTAAGAACAAAGGGCATTTTTTAACAAAACTTGATAAAGAAAATGAAGACAAAACCTATCACTCACATTGTATTTAACAGTAAAAGACTGAATGATTTCAGTCTTGGAGTCAAAAACATACTCTGCTATTAAACATAGTATGGAAGTGCTAGCCAACTCAATAGGACAAGAAATGGAAACGGATGACATGCAGGTCGTAAATGAAGAAATAAGTCTGTCCTTCTTCGTGAAGGCCATTGTTGTGTATGTAGAAAATCCCAAGGAAAAAGCACTATGCAGTCTGTAAGTAGGCTCGGCAAAATCACAGGGTACAAGATCTTATCCAAAAAATCAATTGTACTTCTATATCCTAGCAATAAGCACACTGAAACCAAACTTAAAGGCATGCCATTTTTAATCACTTAAAATAGTAAAATATTAGGTGTAAACCTAACACAACATACACGGGACTTTAAGACTTTTAAATGCTGATGAAAGAAGAAAAGATATAACTATGTGGAGACACATACTGTGTTCATGAACTGAAAGACTGAACACAGTAAAGATGTCACTTCTCCCCAAATTGATTCACAGTTTTAATGCAGTTCCCATTGAAATCCCAGCAAGACTTTTTCGTAGCTACAGAGAAGATAATTCTAAAACATATATGGAAAGACATAGAAACTAGAATAGCTAAATTTTTATTTTTTGAAAAAGAAGAATAAGGTGGGAGAAATCAGTCCAACTTATGTCAAGACTTATTATGTACCACCAGTAATCGTTATTATGTGGTATTTTTCTGGGGCATAGACACCTAAATCAATGAAACAGAGTGGAGAAATAGCTCTGTACAGGTTTGCCAAGTGGTTCTGGCAATGGTGCAAAAGAAATTCAATGGAGGAAGGATGGTCTTTTCAATAAATGATCCTGGGACGAATGGATATTTAAATTTAAAACTCCTCCAAAAGGAATCCAAAAGGATGGAGATATATATATAATAATAATAATAATATATATATATATATAATATAATATAATAATATAATATATATATATTATTGTTAGCATGAAATACTTTTTTCATCTTTTATTATTATTTGTTTGTTTATATTTGAAGTGTATTATATATATATACACATACATACATATATATACATATATATACATATATATATCTCCAATTTAGCTCAAGATATGTGTGTGTGTGTGTGTGTGTGTGTGTGTATCTTGAGCTAAATTTAACACCTCATAAACATTAACTCAAAATGGATCATAGATTAGATGAAAAATATAAAACCATAAAAGTTTTAGAACACGACCTAGGAGAAAATCTTTAGGACCCAGGGCTTGGTGACATGACAGCAAAAGGACCATCCATAAAAGAAAAAAGAAAGATAAATTTAACTTAGGCAAAATTAGAAACTTTTGCTCCATGGAAAACCCTGATAAGATATTATAAAGACAAGCTTTAAACTGGGGAAAATATTTGCAAATTAGATATCTGGTAAGAACGAATATCTACAATATATGAAGAACTTTCAAAAGTCAGCGATGAAAACAAATCCAATTAGAATAGAGTCAAAAGACTTGAAGAGATATTTTATCAAAGAGGATAGATAGATGCAAACAAACACATGAAAAGTTGTTCAACATCACTAGTCCTTAGGGAAACACAAATTAAGAACATAAAATATCACTACATACATTTTAGAGCATATAAAGTAAAAAACAAACAAAAAAACAAGAACAATACTGAATACTGATTCAGAGAAACTGAATCCTTCAGACATTGCTGGTGGGACTATAAAATGACACAGCCCTTCTAGAAAAATAGTTTGGCAGTTTCCTGAAGAAAATAAACATGCCCTTCCCATATGACCCAATGATCACACTTCTTGGTATTTATCCCAGAGAAATGAAAACTTATGTCCAAAAAAATCCTAACATCAACCTGTACACATTTGCTCATAGCAGTTTGATAGATGGAGATCAAATTAGTGGTTGCCTAGAGTTAAGAATGGTGGGAGACAAGGTGCTGGCTATGAATATAAAGAAGTAGCATGAGAGAAATCTCTGTTGTGATCAACTAATTCTGTATCTTGGTTGTAGTGGTGATTACAAAAATATAGCCATGTCATAAAATGGCATAAAATTATACTAACACATTGTATCAACATCAATACCTGGTTATGGTATTGTAATATAATTACATAAGACATAACTAATGAATTACCAATATCACCAGCAGGTGAAGGGGATACAGGATTTCTCTGTACTATATTTCCAACTGTCTGCAAATCTCTATTTCAGAATTAAAATTATAATGCTATAACTTAAATTGTGTATTTTATAAACTCCAAAGAATCTACTAAAATGACAGAATGCAGAGTTATAGCTATTAAGCCAACAGAGAACATAAAATGGTATTACATAAATATTTTATGAATCCTAAAGGAGAAAAAGTGAAAAAAAGGGACCAAAGAACAGATATAAAAACATAGAAAACAAACAGGAAGATTATAAATTTAAAGCTAACCATATCAATAATCACATTAAGTATGAATGATCCAAATATGCCCAGTGAAAAGGTACAGATTGTCAAAAATGAATGAAAAACAAGAGCCAATAATGGGCTATTTATAAGAGATACACTTCAAATATAAACAAACAAATAAGTTAATAATAAAAGATGAAAAAAAGTATTTCATGCTAACACTAATCTAAAGAATATTGGAGTAGCTATATTAATATCAGACAAATAGATGCTAGGAAAAAAGAATACTAGTGGGGATAAAGAAAGTTGTTTTCTAATGACAAAGGGTCAATTAATCAAGAGGATATAACAATCCTAAATGTCTATGCACCTCATAATAGAATTTCAAAATAAATGAAACTACAACAGATGAAATTTCAAGAAGAAATAGCCAGAGATTTCAGTATTAGTCTCTCAATACCTGATAGAATAAATAGCCAGAAAATTAAGTATAAGAAAATTTGAACAGCACTGTCAATAAACTAGTCCTAATTAGCACTTATAGAACTCCTTACCCTAAAAGAGCAGAATACACATTCTCTTTAAGTGCTCAGTGAAAAGTCACCAAGAGAGGCCCTATGCTAGAGTGGACTGTTTAAAAAAACACACACACAACAAATTTAAAAGAGTTAAAATCATAGATTTAGTTCTCTGACCACAGTGGAATTAAACTAGAATAAATGACAGAAAGATAACTGGAAAATCTCCAAACACTTAGAAACTAAACAACACTCTTATAAATAATCCATCGGTCAAAATAAAAATCTAAAGGGAAATCAAAATAGCATTGACCTGAATGAAAATGAGCATACAGCAGATCAAATTTTGTTTGGTGTCACTAAAAACAGTTCTTAAGGAAATATTTATAGCATTAAACACTTGTACTAAAATAGAAAAGAATTCTCAAATCAATTACTTTATTTTCTACCTTAGGGAACTAGAAATAGAAGAAATTAAATTCAAGTTAATTAGAAGAAAGGAAATAATAAAGATCAGAGTGGAAATCAACAAAAGAGAAAATAGGCCAAAAATAAATACAAGTCAATGAAGCTGAAAGCTGTTTTTTTTTGTGAAGATCAATAAAACCTGTAGACTTTTAGCCAGGCTTAGAAAAGAGAGAAGATGCAAATTACAGTATCAGAAATGAAAGAGGTGACATCACTATAGATATTAAAAGAATGACGAGGGAATATTATGAACAACTTTCTGCCATGAATTCAAATTTTTTGTTGAGATGACAAATTTCTTAAAAGGCATAAACAAATAGAATTTACTCAAGAAGAAGTAAATAATCTGAAGTCCCCGATAAATTGAATTTATAGTTAAAAAATCTTCCCACAAAATAAATTTCAGGCCCAGATGACGTTGGTGAATTTTACAAAATCCTCTTCCAGAAAATAAGAAAGAAAGGCATACTTCCAAACTCATTTTAAGAGGTCAGCATTACTGTGATACCAAAAAAGGGGGGGGGGAAGAAAGAAAAATTTCATAGGAAAAGAAAACTGTAGATTAGTGTCCTTCATAGGCATCCATGTGAAAGTTCTAAACAAAATGTAGCAAATCAAATCCACCAATATATAAAAATAATAATATATATCACAAAAAGTAGATTTTATTCTAGAGTTGCAATGATGTTTAACATTTGGAAATCAGTCTATATACTTGATTGTATTAAGAAGTTTGGTACATATATAAATGGAATATTACTCAGCTGTAAAAATGAAACCTTACCATTTGCAATGCCATGGATGGACCTAGAAGGTATTATGCCAAGTGAAGTAATTCAGACAGAGAAAGACAAATACCATATGATTTCACTTTTTTGCAGAATCTAAGGAACAAAAGAAGTGAAGAAACTAAATGAAAACAGACTCACAGATACAAGGAACAAACTGGTGATTGCCAGAGGAGAGGGGGGATTGGGAGTTAGGTGAAAAAGGTGAAGGGTGAAGAAGTGCAAATTAGTAGCTACAAAACAGTCACAGAATGTAGTGTATAGCATAAGGAATATAGTCAATATTATTGTAATGGCTGTTGCAGTGCCAGATGGCTGCTAAAGTAATCAGGGGTATCACTTCATAAATTATATAAATATCTTGCATTTGTACTGTATATCTGAAACTAATATAAAGTAAAATATTTAAAAATGCGAAATTACTCGATCATCTAAATAGATGCAGAAAAGACATTTGACAAAACCAACACCTATTTCTGACAAAAATCCTCAGCAAAGTAGAAGAGAGGAGAAATTTCTCAATCTGATAATGGGCATCAATGAAAAATACAAAGCAATATACTTAATGGCGAAATACTGAACGTTCTTCCCTTAAGATCGAGAACATGACAAGGATGTCTACTTACCTCTCCTGTTCTGTGCTGTGCTGGAGGTTCTAGCCAGTAAAAGAAAGCAAGAAAGGGAGATAAAATTGCCTCTGATTTGTAAAGGAAGAAGTAAAACGATCTTTATTCCTAGACAGATTGATCAACTATAGGAAATTTGATGGAACCCACAATAAAAGCTGCTGCAACTAAAAGTTGATCAAGCTGCATTATGCAGTATCAATATATATGAGTCAATTGTATTTCTATGTTAGCTTTTGAAAATTGGGAGTTTTAAAATGCCATTTGCGATAACACAAATAAAAGAAATACGTGAGGGCAAACCTGATGAAAGATATGCAAGTCCTATCCTCTGGAAACTACAAAACAGCCGAGATAAATTTACGAAGACCTGAGTAAGTGGACACCTGATGATACCATGTGTACAGGTTGAAACTCATTATTTTTTAATGATTAAGTAATTAATACAACTTGATACACACATTATAAACTACACTCTAAACATAGACAATGTTATATGTTAATTATATCTTAGGAATGACTTATTATTGTTAATATATTTATTCTCTAATTGATCTATAGATTCAACACGATACCAATCATATATCAGCAGACTGTTTTTTTGCTAACATTGCCAAATTGGTTCTAAAATTTATATGAAAAAGCAAATGACTTAGAGTGCCCAAAATATCACTGAAAAGAGAAAAAACAATGGCAGAACTAATACTATGTGATTCCCAGACAATATAAAGCTGTAGTTTTCAGATGGTGATGCTTTTGTTGCCTTATTAAGCTTTAACCATCATCAAATCTATTTAGCTCCTAGTTTAAGCTTACCGTTGTACGAGTGTGCATAGGGTAGGAAAGGGAAACATTGGTAAATATATTCCAAATGTCACTGGCACTTACCAGCCCACAGGTGCACATGAGGTTTCATTAAACCTAATAACTCAAATGCTGCTGTCTAGTCCCTGGGAACTCCATCTCTCAGCCATCTTCTCCAAGTGTTCGGGAGACTCCAGCAGGTGTCTCACTTGCACACAAACTCAAATCTGATCTCTTTCTGTGGAGCTCTACTCCTCTGCAGGCACCCCCTGGCTACAGGGTTTATGAAACATTAGCACAATGTCGAAGCATCTTCTCCGTGTTCCTCACACTGCCAGAGCAGGTCTAGGTATCGTGCCAACTGGGGAGACTGTTGAATGACCTTAGCAGGCTGTACTTTGTCACCTAGGATAAAGAAGCACTGTTGATGGAGTGTTCACGTACTCGTAAAAGCGGTATTTCCAGCATGTTCTCTGGCTCCTGTCTTTAAGAATCTCAGATGCTGACGCTTGTTAAAAAGAAAAGTCTCTGTGCTATGCCACTCCCTCTGATCACTACCTCTTTTACACAAGCGGAATCATATCATGGGTACCAACTGCTGCAAATAGATTCCTGGGTATTGCCAACTTGCACTCACAGATACATCTGAATTGTGATTTATGCTTAGCCCTGACCCACCATCCAAAGTCATTTTCCCTGCATAAAACTTTCATAGGCAATCCATACCTTATATCTTTGCAATTGTAAAACTGGTAGAAAACATAGCACTCTGTCAACCTCGGCATCAGGGGGATTAGGCTGTGTTTGCTAACACCCCCTCTCTTTTAAAAGATACATGCTCTATAAGACTTAGGTACTGTAGCTTGATGGATTTTTCACCACTAGTGACACTGTTATTTATTGTGCCATTTGTCTGATACTTTTTTGTCTTAACCAAACTTGTATATCTATTTTTTTGATAAGTTTTTTTTATGTTAGTTATGGTGTGATTTACTAGAATCTCAATTAGGAAATAAATGTATATTTAATTGAGTACCATTATGGATTCAGTGCTGTGCTGTGTAAATACCAGAGATATATAGACCCAGCCTTCCTTCCTCCTCTTCTTTTTTCTCCTCCTCCTTCCTATCTTGCTTGTCCTTCCTCTCTGTCTCAACCTCTCTCCCTCTTTCTCTTCTTCCCTCCCTCCCTCCCTTCCTTCATTTAGATAGACAGACACACACACACATACATACATACATACATACATACATACATACATACACATATACACATATGTATATACTGTGGTCCCTCTTTACTTGTGACTTCACTTTCCACAGTTTCAATTACCCACAGTCGATTGCAGTCTAAAAATATTAAGTCGAAAATTCTAGTAACATACAATTTATAAATTTTAAATTATGCGTAATTCGGTGTAGCATGACGAAATCTCATACCATCCTGCTCCTTCCCATCTGGGATGTGAATTGTCCCTTTGTGCAGGGTCTCCACACTGTGTAAGTTACTTGCCTGTGTGTCACTTAGTAGCCCTCTTGGTTATCAGATTGACTGTCGTGTTATTGCAGTGCTTGTGTTCAAATGACCCTGATTTTACTTAGTGATAACCCCAGAATGCAATAGTAGTGATGCAGGCAATTTCTATATGCCAAAGAGAAACTGTAAAGTACTTCCTCTATGTGAAAAGGAGTGTTATGTACAGCAAAACAACAACATAGTATATATAGGGTTCAGTATTATCTGTGGGTTTCAAGATTCCATTGGGGGTCTTGGAAGGTATCCCCTGTGGATAAGGGGGGATTACTGTACATACATTACTTGGAGTATATAGAATTTTAACTTGGTTTTGGTGTATTAAAATTTTTCATAGATTACAATGGTTTTCCTTAGTTTTCATCCTTCATTCAATAAGATTTTGTCGAGGCACTATGGAATCAGCATTAAGACTAGCAGGGACCCTGACTTTGTCTAAGGACTAGCCTAGACCTTAGAAAATAATGATGAGTGAGATAAATGTTTTTGAAAGGGAAGCATAAAAGATCATGGGATCACATGGCAAGAGGAGCTATTCTTGGAATTCATGAGAAATCTGACATATCTGTCCACAGCTGATACTGGAAGCCGACATTGACTGAGGAAGTACTCAGGAAGCCATATAATGTTTGAGAAGACAGGTTGCAGCCTCAGGCAGATCTGGGTTTGAGTCCCGGGTCTACTATGGATTAGATGCAAGGTCTTGTTTGGGCAAGTTGCCGATCTCCTCGGAGTCTGGGTTCCTCGGTAGTACAGTAAGTCAAAAATGGCATCAACCCGATTAAATGAGGGGATCGAGGCACATATAAAACAGCGCCTGGTTCAGAGTGAGCTCTTAAAACATGAACATTACCATCATTTCCCCAAGAATCACTCAGTGGATGCAGGTTCTTGCTGTGCTTTAGATGCATAATCGTCCCAGAATTTAAGGCTTGTATCTTCCCCAACTTACAGATGAGGACACTGAGGTTCAGGGAAGTGTAAACAACACCAGCACACACCGAAGAGGCAGCCAAGCTGACTGCAAAGCTCCTTCGCTTTCCTTTCATCGCACAGTTTATTGACCTCCTGTACGTTCTTTGTGTCTTTCCCCATCACTGTACCGGGGTTAACAAATCTAAGTGACCTCATTGAATAATGATCCCACGGAGTTGCAGGGCAAGAATTCTTGTTTAAATATAACAGCGACTTGGAAAATCTTTCAGTGTCAACGGAAAGAGACTTATGGTTAAAATCACTGAAGAGTGCAATGTAAAATGTTTTCATTTCCTCTTGCTTTCTGTCTCCCTCGGAGTAATAGTCAGCAGAAAACACATTTCTGAAAGACTTCTCTTTCTCTACCTCCTCAGAATATAATAAGAACCAAGCTAACTGTCTCCGGCTGTTGTGAGTTAGTAGACACACAAATAAAAAGAAGGCACTCTCAGAGTTTTATGAATTTTTCTCTCTAACAGTCCTGGGTTGGAAGGACACCTTTGAAATTGATGTAGCTATCACCCAGGGGCTAGCATTAAGATTTCAGTGGAGGTGTATAGGGTTATGATCTTTCTGTTACTGTCAGAACTGCAGCTGTTGTATTTGCATTGAGTGGTGTGCTGGATAAAGCAAAGATGTGGAGATGTGGTGGGGGGTGAGGGGGGAGCGGAAATAACAAACCCTACTGAATCATAGGCTCCACTGGAGGGCATTTGTTAAAGGTAAATTTATCAATAGCTGTTAAGTCATTTGTATTGAATAATTCTCATAGCCTCACAGCACCTCTTGGTTTTAATAATGGGTCAGAGAGGAGCTTGGTGATGGATGTGATATCATGGCATTTAGGCACTTAATTGCAGCTGGGCTTAAAATAGCAGCAGGAGCTGAAACTGGGCTGGCTTGAGCATAATTTATCTCTGTAGACTATTAAAATACTCTTTTTTAATTCAAATTTAATATTTCTTGACATATGTTCCTTGGTGTGGTATTCTTAGCAGTTTATCAGAGATGGGAGAACGTTAAAATACACTGGCGACCAGAGTATGATATCTAAAAAGGTATGCCTTGCCTGTCAATGTAATAGATATAAGTATAATTATAATAATAGTTTTAAAAATGGCATCTGCAGTGGCTCTAGGACATAAACATTCATTCAGCCGGTCAATCAGTCACCATTTATTTATGGATATCACTGAGAGCCTACTATATGCATTGGGGACAGAGTGGTGTGTGAGAGATTGGCCTTTGCCTTCATAGGCTAATTGTTTCAGTGGCAGGAACAGGAAGAACATAAACAAACAAATAATAACAATATGTAATGTCAAAGGGGGTGGATGTCATGAAGACACCAGAGTGCTAAAACAATGGATGCCGGTAGGAGGTACCATGGTACCGGCATCTTATCTGCTGGCCACAATGGCTTCTTTATAAGCAGAGGTCCAGCTAGTCGAATAAAAGACAGAACATTCAGACTCTACACATGCGAAGGTCCTGATGTGAGAAAGAACTAAGAAGGAACCTCCATGAATCATGGGAGATGAATCAGGGGAGGAGGGCAGAATGGAGCTGAACAGGAAGACAAAAGTTGGGTCTCTGAGGAAATTTTAAGGTGAGGAGTTGACGTATTGAAAATATAGTGGGAAGAACTGAAGTGGTTTACGTAGGAGGGGATGATGCTCTAGGTATTATTAGTAGCTCACTTTTGCTGACAGTAGACTGGACTGGAGGTAGATGACCAAGAGGAAAGTACTTTGGTGGTATAGGAGAGAAACAACGGAGTGGACGGACTGAAGATGTATTTAGAAGATGTATGAGCCAAACAGAAATGAGGCAGGAAGTGGCCTGAAGGGATGTGAGCCATAGGCTTGCAGACTTTATAAACGGATAACTGAACCTTCTGATTTTCTACGTCTGGTTTATTCTGAAGCAACTATTGGCCTTGTTTTGTTCCCATCTTTATGTATTTTTAAATTATTAAAACATTTTTTTCAATTACATTTAACTTTCAATATTGGATTAGTTTCAGATGTACAGCATAGTGGTTATCAGTAGGTTGGATAAAGAGGAGGGAGTATGTATATACAATGGACTATTACTCAGCTATACAAAAGAATGAAATGTTGCTATTTGCAACAACATGGACGGACTTAAAGGGTATTGTGCTGAGTGAAATAAGTCAGACAGAGAAAGACAAATACCATACGATTTCACTTACCTGTGGAATCTAAAGAACAAAATAAATGAGCAAACGAAACAGAAACAAACTCATGAATACAGGGGACAGTGTGATGGCTGCCACATGGGAAGGAGTTGGGAGCCTGGGAGAAAAAGTGAAGGGATTAAAAAGTACAGCTTGGCAGTTACAAGCCAGTCATGGGATGTAAAATGCAGCATAGGGAATGTAGTTAATAATTCTATAATAACTATGTGTGAGGCCTGGTGGGCACTACACTTATTGGGGGATCACTTCCTAAATTAGATCCGTGTCTAACCACTATTTGCCTCATCTTTAAGTGAAATGGATATAGAGTCACTAGCTTGACAAAACACTACAAATGTAGAACAAACGTGTAGCACTTTCTCTGTCACCTGATTTGGGAGTTTCGAAGTTCATCTTGGATAGCACATGGTGTCAAAGACAGACAATAAGAGTGCTTTATTTCTTTAGTCCATTGGCTATCAACGGTTTGCTCCTTAAAATGTATGAGCTGATAAAGCCAAGTGTAGAAACTGCCCTGTTTACTGCCCCTGTGATCTTAAGAAGAATGGGTGATTATTGCAATCCACTCATTATTATTATTTTTATAATGAAGCTATCTCCAACCAGGTACAATCTTGGACTTCCATAATTGAATTTGAGATGGAGATGCGCTGCTAGTTTATATGAAATTTCCACGGGTGCCAGCGTGAGTCCAGGGTTTAGCAAACAATGTTTTTAATTGAGATTTTATGTCCTCGCCCTCAAATCAAGCACTTTAATAGGATCCCAGTTGGAACAGGTGACTCAGTAACAAGTTACCGCTGCTTTCCACATCAAAAAGGTGTTAATTTCTCTAACTCCTGCTGGGGTGTCCACCTACGCCAGTGACCCGCCGCCTGTGTGCACAATAAAACCAGTGTTTCGTGTTTCATTTTGTTCAAAGGGTGGCTTTAGTGATCTGCATATTTCTTGCAGGATGTGCTGGCTGCGTTCCATCAGAAAAAACATTAAGATGGAAAAGTATTGAAAATATTGATTTGTCATCTATAACACTGAAGTGATAGATTGAAACAAAATTTGGGTGTGCTCCAAACCTCCATTGACTTCGACACCATTATCGGATGGCATGGAATGGTGTGAGTCTCATTAAAATGCCATGTCCACGTGAGAACAGTCAGGAGAATGAACTAAGACACTGGCTATAATCTTTCACGAGATTTCACTTTTTTCACATGCTTGGAGGATTTGGGGGAGGATCTGAGATGACACTGTCCAGAGCTGGACCTAGCAATGTGCTTTTCTGTGTTTGCTTGTGAGCTGAACTTTGTATATTTTAGGCTTTTCGGCTCACTGCACCATAAATTTCTTCCAGCCTCCTGTTCGAGAATATAAGTGACGATCGTAGTACACATACCTTTGTGTGTGTCCCTTTCATCCAAGGCGAGCGACTGTTGTGACTTGGTTCTGTCCTAGCCCGCCTCACCTACGGCTTACTGGCGTTCACCCTTTCATGCTGGTAATGAAGTCACCAACTTTATTTCTCCTCTCCTCTTGTTCTCCACTTTTGGATTGGGGTCTGCCTTTTCTTTAAGCTGCTCTGCTTAAAGTTGATTCTATTTTATAGAATCAGATTGTTTAGTTTCTATTCTCCCAGGGAGTTTCCAGCGTCCTCTCAGTGATGTGTTGATAAGCAGTGGATCCGTAACAATTTAATTTAGCTGCTTCAGAGATAGAAACACGCACATTTTAATTAAATACGTATTCTTTTTGAAAATTGGTGCAAACTTTAAAGTTTATTTTAACTATTTAATAGTTGTCACATATTTGTACCAGGAAGCGGCGCCATAGAAATACATCGACTTTGAGTTAATACCATGCATTCTAACACGTGTAAGGGGAGTGGTGATGATGTCTAAATGGATGTCAAAACGCACCAAAAATCAAGTGGGTCGATAGATGGACAGGGGGATGGACAGAGGGAAAGGTCTGAGCTTCAGCGAGTATAGTACAATGCTAAGAGTAAAATCTAGGTGGTAAATGTATGGAGTTTTGCAGTAAAATAATTTTAAAATGTGTGTGATAAGGTCTTGAGAAAATATAGTTCGACAGTCAGCAATCCCATGGACAGCTCATAGACAGTTAAGAATTGCATGCTTCTGTTTAGCATCTGTCGGTTCACTCGTGGATGCTTTGGGGGCTGTATGCACAGCAGAATCGTCTTGGCACCGCACCCCATCTCCCCTTCTATCCTCCAGTTCACGTCTCTTCACCTGTTTGCTTCTTCTCTTTGAATATGGGCTATCTCTGTCTTAACAGAAACAGTCCAATCTGGTCTCTTCATCAACTCCTGTAAGTAGAAGCAGCCGCCGATCGAAAGGGAGGAGGAGAAATGCATTTCTTCTCTTGCTCCTTTTTCCTTCATCCCGCTCTGAGCCTGCCGGCCCTCCTCCCCCTCCTCCTCGCTCATTTCTTGTGTCAAAGTTAGTGGAGCAATTCTGGCCTCGTTGGATTTATGCGGCTCAGAGAGAGAGAACGCTGCCACTGCCGAGGCTGCTGTCTGCTGCACATTGATTGAGCTCCCTGAGCTTGTGGGATTTTTGCCGGGCTGAGTTTTACGGTTGATATACTCTCGGTCATTTGTCATAAAATCATTCCAACCAAGCTGTTTACTGGTTTGAATGCTTAATTACTGAAGAAGAAGAAGAAGAAGAAGAAGAAGAAGAAGAAGAAGGAGAAGAAGGAGAAGAAGAAGAAGAAGAGAATAGCTCCTTTCATAGCTGGGTGTTCGTTCACTGTTCATTCTTTCCACCAGCTCACTTATCATCTGGTACCCAGGGAAGGCTGGGTAGTTTATACAATATACATATCACCATTCTGAATAAAAAATAAAGACACCCCCGACTCCACCTAAATATTCTGAGATGTGCATATCCAGATCGGTTTACCTCATACCGGGAGAGTATTTTCTTTTGAATATAAATCGATTGCAAAACTCAACACTCAGACAGCTCTAGCTATGCAAGGGCCTCAGCTCTGGGTTTCAAATCAAAAAGTTCACCTGGTTTATTTAGATTAATTTCCAGAAATGCTTTGCTGACCCCCACCAAAAAAAATTCAATATCTTCAATTCAAATTGCATAAGTGTGGTGGATATAATTATCTCTCTGAAAAAAAGTTCAACTAAATTGGAGTCAAATTTATTTGTAAATGCAAAGCCATCTTGGGAATTATATTTCAAAACCTATAGTCGATTTAGTGTCTGAGGTCCTTTCATTATGGTTTATTTATAATTTCAGCTATTCTTCTTCATGAGGAGAATTAAAATGCTCTTTGTGTCCCCACTGGTCTCTTCCCATCATTAATTCCCACATATGACTTCCCTCTACAAATTGGCCCCAATTATCTTTTCTCATTGGTTGCATATTATTGAATATTTAGGGGACACGTTCCTATATATGGGACGTTTTGGAAGAGATTGAGAGAGAGAGAGAGAGAGATTGAGAGAGAGAGAGAGAGAGAGAGAGAGAGAGAGAGAGAGATTGATTGATTCAGGGAGAGAGAAAAATTCAGAGACAGAGATATTCAGGGAGAAAGATCCAGAGAGAGTGAGTCAGAGAGGGAGGGAGAGAGATTCAGAGAGAGAGAGAGAGAAGCAGGAAATGGAATGTTTTAATGCCAAGATAACCTGTCAGAACACCTTAAATATTTACCACAGTTTTGATGTTTCATTTATCTCTAAGTCAGCGGGGCATCGTGTTGTTTCAATTTTTTATCGTGGAGCACTGTGGCTCTTTTCTCTGTAAGGAATTAGAGCCTGAAAAAAATACCCAAACTTTTAATCACTTTGCTATAAATATAATACCGGAGAATTCTTTCCTGTAGTGTTACTTTCCTGTTATTAAAAAGAACTGCTCGTCACTCCTTCAGCTTCTTCCTCCTCCCATCCCCCCCCTTTTTTTTTTTAACTATTGCCCTTATTCAGAGCTATTATGTTTGAAGTAATGTGGGTTCTTTCAGAGCTGCCAAAAGGTGAAATTGACTTTTTGAGAATGTATTGCTGAAAACTGCAGCCCATGCATTTTCCCCAAGTGGAAACATCCTGTGTGTAAAGACGGAGAGGGACAATTTACAGCCCGTTTCAAATTGGTAGCTGAGGTCAGTAAGTGGCCACTTCTGCAATCCCATTAGCCTTGTTTGGATGACAATGCAGGAGGTGCCACCTAGGGGGCTGCCCCTGGGGACCTGGCATTCACAGAAGAAACCTTCTAAAATCTAAACTTTCTTTCATTAGTTATGAAAAATGGGCTGTATTAACATCGATATTATGGAGGTTTATGTAATAATGATAGCATAGGAGGTTGATGGTTCTCTTTCGTGTGCCAGGCACTGTACTAAGCCCTTCACATGAATTATTACACTGAGCCCTCTCCTTTTTTCATTTTATCGATGAAGAAGACACACACACACACACACACACACACACACACACACACACAGCCTAGAAGGTTTGGTCGGTGACACAAGTAAACTTGGATCCATGATTCGAAACTACAAGGTTTACCTTCAGAGCTTGTGCCGTGAACCACCCTGTGTGTGTTTTGAGATCCACGTTAACCCGGCTGGCTGTATTTGGAAGTTAACCATTCTCTACTTGCTCTGTTAGTGTAGAATAGAGATAATTTAGTGTAAAATGTCCCAATAAAAAATCTTCCCCAGAGCATATGTAAACCACAACGTAATAGATTTATCAAAGGAGCAGAATGCTGTTATGTTCAAAAGATTAACCAGACCATAGCTATTTGTCATAGCAACGGGTGCCGGAGTTGACGAATTACAATTGAACCCAGTTTGTAGCGAAATGTTACGCAGAGCGTTGGCACTGATGAATTGACGTGAGCGTCCAGCCTGGAACATATTAGAGCAATTTCAGTATCATTCAAAACAGAATATTACCAAGTCCCAAAGCATCCCCAAAAATGTAGCACGCAACGATTACATAGCCTTGATTCTAAAATGTAGCAGGAGCAAGACAACCCATCAGTTTATAACTTCGAATTGAAAAGGAAAGAAATTCTACATGAAATCCTTACATTGATTTCTGGGGGCCCTGATTACAGACACTTTGCAGCCTGTGGTGGGGGCAAGAGGTGACATCATCTTAGAAATAAGGGGGAAAAAATCCAGATAATGAGTTTTACCCTAATGAGATAAGAAACCTCTTTCTAATAAAAATTCATGGACCGGAAGGTGATGGGTGCTAAGGGAGGAAAGGGCAAGCATTCAGAAAGAGAAAAAAACCTGTGTTTTTGTTTGTTTGTTTGTTTGTTTGTTTGTTTGACTAGAAAAGAGGTCTTTAACTTGTATAATCTCCAGACAATGAGTTGATGAAATGATCACAAGAATAGGTCTTCTCTTTCTTGGTGGGTGAGTTTTCTGCTACAAAACAAGGAGCATGATGGCATGTCCTGGGACGAAGTCTGCGTGTGTGAATCGTCAGGTTTGCCCCCGTGTCTGTTGATATCATTTCCATTGCTGGGATCTGAGTCCCAGGATGTTCATGGCAAGCGCTGGTTTTCCACATGCAGGGTTTTACTTACATCCATCACCTATGTACGTCATCTCCACCTTTTGTTAAATTTCAACCGTGATGATAGCCTTCAATAGACTTAACACGTGCATTTCTTTTCCTCGATGGAATTCATTCTAAGGAAGTGGTGAGGAATGAGTGCCAAGCTTTTCTATGAGGGCGTTTACAGAAGGTTGTTTATAATAGCAAAAACCTGAAAATTGCCCAAATGGCCTCTAACTGGGGATTTGATTAAATCAAGCCTGGAATAAACCCTATGCTAGAATTCATAATCCTTTATTTATTCATCATTGAACAAATATAAGTTGGGAAGATACTTTGTATCAGGCCTTATGGAGTTTTTGGATGGGGAGCCTCAGGTCCTTTGAAAATGGTACGGCAGAATTGTCAGTGCCACAGAACAAAGCCCATAACCTATTGCTGAATTGGGGCTGGGGTGGGTGGAGGTGTCCAAACTCAGTGCAATTTTATTTTCATTAAAAGAAAAAAAAAACATAGTAGGAATCTGCTGTTAAGAAAAAATCATGTACATACACTAAAAGGATAAGCATTGTTTTTTTTTTTTTTTTTTGACTTGGTGGCTCTTTTCTTTATTCTCTAAATAGCCTATAATGGACACTTCATACCTTCAGTCAGAAAACACATGGAAAGCATTTTTAATAGGCAATTGTTTAGGGAAGCTAGAGGCCAGCACCCTGCTAACATGTCTATTCCCACTTTTCTGGTGTATATAAAGTTGGAAGGGGAATCAAGATTTTTTTTTTAAAGAAATAATTATTTTTTGTTCTTTTTTTTTGATCACTGCAAAATTAGGAGGAAGAGACAGAGGGTTTCTGTATCCCCTGCCCACACACATGCACAGCCTCCCTCGTTATCAACACACCCTCCCCCACCAGAGTGGTACTTATGTTTTAAATGATGAACCTATGTTGACATCATAATCACTCAAAGTTCATAGTATACATCAGGGATCACTCTTGGTGTTGTACATTCTCTAGTATAGTGCCAACGCACCCACCATTAAATACCATATTGAGAATTTTCACTGCCCTAAAAATCCTGGGTCTTGCCTAGTCATTCCTCCCCCCACCTCCATTCCCCATGACTACTGATCTTATTGTCTTCATAGTATTACTTTCACGATGGTTAATCTTTTTGTTTGTTTGTTTTCTTTTGAAAGCAAATTACCTGTCTTTATACTCTTGCTGTTATAGCTAGTGGTATTTTGATATCACGTTAATGCATGTATTTAAAAAAATACTTTAAAAACAATGATAACTGCAGTTAGTCATTCTGGACTGTGTGGCGTGTAGGTAGTAATGGATTTAGAAGGAATTCTTCTTTTCCTTGACGCCTTAGCATCTGATGCAGTTCTACACTGGCCCACTACGTCCATAGCCTCATTGACTGATCTGAGGAAAACTAAATAAGATCACTCATTGGAGCAGAGAAATCAAAACCCTCTCTTCCTCTGCAAGATTTGCGTTTAGGTTATAAAAATAATTGGGGGGCTGGCGTTTTGGTCATGTCCCAGCATTGGTGCAAGATGAAGAGGTGAACAGAGTCTCTTCACCACATAGGGGAGGGGCAGAGATCCTGGCTGGAGACAGTGCCCACAGCACGTGGTCCCTGGGAGCAGAGCTGCCTTATGCCACACCCCGTTTCAGGGTTTCATTCAAATGGATACATCTTTCCAGCTCTGTGCCTAAAAAGTTGACTTGCCATCTTTCCAATTAATTAAGAAAATACCAAGCAGAACATTAAAGTTTACAGCCTCACGTTTTCAAATTAAATTATCTATTGATTACTCGAGGGCTACTATTAAAACTCAGCACAACCCCGTCTGACAGTGCCTTAAAAATATTCATCGTGATGACTTGGATCAAATCGTAAATGGTGAATCTGCATTTTATTTGAGAAGTAAAGCAAGCAAATGAGCCATAAATTTGAAGCTCAGGTAACTGGGCAAAAATGTAATCTACATAATCAGTGCCAAGAACTGTGTGATTCAGAGAATTGACACTGGAATATTTAGTTAAAATATTTTTTCCTAAAAATATTATTTATGTTTAAGAAAATATTCTATATCAGGCTTATATTTAGCATTTGCATTTCTTATGCTAAAGAGTATTTAGTTATCAAACATATACTTAAGGCAATCATTCTCTCTCTCTCTCTCTCTCTCTCTCTCTCTCTCTCTCTCTCTCTCTCTCTCTCTCGGGTTTGTTATACCATCCACATGCTAATCACTCAAAAACACTTATAGCTTTCCTTAATAAGCAGATATCTCTTCCTCACTCCTGCCCCACCTCACCCCCACCTCTAGACTGAAGCTCATCTGTCTCTGACTATTATCTTTAACCACAGCCCTCTTTCTCCACCCATCTCATCTTCCCCTAGAATGATACAACTCTGCAAAGGCTACGATGCAATGTAGTGTGGAAGTTTAAAGGAGGGCTTAAATTCTGGTGGAAATAGTGAACTTTAGTCCTCTGTAAACTGGTAGCATAATGTTAGTTTTGTATCACACATGTTCAGTAGGCTTTATTAATTCAATTAGAAGCTAAGTATTGGTACATCATACTTAAATGAATATAATGCCACAGACAATGGTATTATAGCCACTTGTCCATAAGAATAGAAGAAAATGTTTGGATTTTGGAGTTGGTTCATGGCTTATCTATATTCTGACAGTCACTTTGTTTAAGGATTGAAATCCTAGGCTACTGTATTTAATTCTCCTTTAAAAAATCTTAGAGGTGAAAGAAACTGTCAAAGTCATCTCATCAAGTTTCAGTCCTGGTGCCAGACTGCATTAAACTCGATATTCAATAATGTGTGTTTGGTTCTCCGCGATGGGCCACATAATAGGTTGAATGCTAGAGATGCAAAATGAGTAAGGTTGCAACCCTGACTCTAGGGGGTGTAGGGATTAGTCGGGGAGACAGGCAAGTACACAAACTTGCAAAATAAAAACCAATGTAACCAGGGCCACCGCTGCTGCAGAAGCATAGAGAAGGCTCCACCTCCTTACCTGGGATAGGTGTAGAGTGAATCTAGAAAAAAATAATGAAATAGATGGCATCTAAGCTAGAACCTTAAGGCTAAGTAGGAGTTTGCAAAAGGAAGGTGTAGAAAGAGAATGGATTGGATGGAGTATCCACGTACATTCCACAGGTATTTATCAAAACATAGCAGGACTGTCGTGAGCGCTTACTGAAATGCCACATCACATTCTCCTCCACTTCTAAACTGAGCTTCTTTAGGGCAGAAACTGTCCTATTTATCTTCGTTAACCAAAGGCCCTCAGCTCAATGTGCATCACATGGAAAATGTTCGATAACTATTAGTTGAAGAAATGAAGTAATCAATAGACAGTTTATCAGAAGTGGCTCTTGTTAGTGAAAAGTGAAGTTCCTAGTAAAATCACTGACCCAGGTAGGTCAGGGGTAGAGACCTAGAGCATGTCACTAGTGGTCACTGCTGGTGGACATTAATCCATTTCATCCACACTCTTCAGCACAGCCATTCAGCTGCCGATATCGAAAACGATATCTTCACCTGTCTTCTTTATCTTATTCTATCTTCTTCATGGAGCGTTTACAGGCACAATGGCAGATACACGACTTCCGGCTTCTCCTCAGGCCTTATTGTCTTTTGGATTCTTGCCACAGAGGAAATGAGCTTAGCTTGGGGTAACTTGCTTAGTACGAGGACTGTGGTTGTTTGATAACTAAATACTCTTTAGCATTTCTTTTCTAGTGTCTCACCAGTCATGCGTTTCATTTTCTGTTCTGCTTCCCATCAAAGTATCAGGTCTGTTAGAGAATTTACTTTTTTGATTGGAATGTTTGCCTAGTTTAGCCTGGTAGTCTCTTTATCATTCCCAAAATGCCTGACGGATTTTAAACCAATACTAAATCTTTACATACGTATATACTGAAATATGTAAGAATAGCAAAATGTCTTTTGCTACAGTTTTTAAAGATCTTCTGAAATTCATGTATTTAATGCAAATGTTTGAGTGCCTGCCGTGTTCAAGAACCTGTGCTAAGTGCTTGGATATATCCTATGGTTCCAAATATTAATGGGATCTGAGCAAAGATGATTCTGCAAGTTTCTTTACACTGGCCACTGGGAGAATGAGGTAGCAGGATGTTAATGCAGTCTGGATGCTGAGAAGGATGACAAACTGTGTTTGGTTGACCTTATTAATCACTCATAATGTGATCTGTAATATAGATGCATTTTCCCTGCCTCACAGCTTTTGCATTTGGGAGAGAGAAAGGTGGGAGTTCTTGAGTCACCCTAAATTCTGGATGCCCTAAAAGTATCCCATCAGAGCGGCTCGACTCCTCATCTTACTTCTATGGCAGGAGATAGAGGATGAACGCAGCAGGACAGCAGAGCAGCAAAGGTCACCTCATTTTGTCCTGGCCACGCACAGTGGTCAAGGACAGCAGTTTTGGAAATGGCCCAACCTAGAGGCAAAACATAAGACACCGAAGTAATGGCACCAGGTAACACTCGGTGGCCCGTTTCTTAGTTCTGTTACTGACAGGTGAGGCAGGCCGCCTTGGTGACCACAATCCCAGTCTTCACTCCACATTACCACCTCTGTCCATTCATTCATTCATCCCGTTAATCTTTATTGAAAGTTGACTCAGTGCTAGGGCAACAAGAGAAAATAAGACAGCTAGAATTCACACCAATGATGATCTTCATGAGGACTTTGATTACTAACCTTGGTGAGTGGGCATAGATCAGTTCTGCTTACGATAAAGACTTTTTACAAAATAATTGTTGTTTTCACCTTTCCAGCACTTTTCCTTCTAGTTATATAACTCGTTAACAAGTTATATATAACTCTATTTTTCTAGTTATATAACTCTGTTTTTCTTAGGGAAACACCTCTCTCTCATCCCCCTGCTTCCAATGCTTGCAGTGGGCCTAATCCTTGCTTAGCTCTAGAGTTGGGTATGGGTCCTGATCCTGGCCAATTGGCAAAGCTCTGTCTCCCAGCCTTAGGCATTGGCTAGGAGATGAGCATGTGACCCAAGTCCAGCCAATGAGATTTAGTCTCAGAACCATTACTGAAAGTGTTGGTAACTGAGCATGTTCAGACTGGAATTGCTGGCCATTTCAATGCTTCCATGGGAACATGGCCAGTGCTATCAGAAGCCTCAGCAGTAGGACTGAAAGCTGAGGGCCTGAAGCTAGCTCTGCCACAATCCAGAGTTATCCTTACATTTTTTACTTTTACAAACCAAGGCACTTTTTTGTTTAAGTCAATTTGAATCGATGTTTTATGTGAAAAGCAAAAAAAAGTTCTGACAAATACAATAATTAATGACAAGTGGTATAACATTCTTGAAAATATAAATTTCTTAAATCCCACAGTACTGATACCTAAAATGTTAGGAGTGAAAACTGGATATAATCAGGAGTATAGAAAGTGGAAATAATATTGTGAGGGAGCTAATGGATTTTCTTCCCGAGTTATTTAGCTGGACACCAATCTGCTGATGAAGGGGATATTGCTTTTGCTTCCTTCAAAGACCAAAAATGCTACAATCCCATCCTTGAACAAAATTAAGTTTGGGCTAATGCTTAGATTCAGAATAAGGAACTCTGGGCATAAAAACTATCAAAACGAGCAAAGTGAAAATGTTTTTAAAAGAGAATAAATGTCACTCTCGATCTGCCTCAGCAGACCTGAGAAGTAAACTCTTGGAAAAGGAAGTCAGTTATTATCAAATTATTCTCCACACTGGCTTCATTTTAGTCCTGTGAGAGGAACAACCATTGAGGAGGACATGTGTGATTGTGGATCTGTGTGTGCGTGTGTGTGTGTGTGTGTGTGTGTATGCATACATGCATGGGT
This sequence comes from Macroglossus sobrinus, assembly GCA_004027375.1. Lineage (NCBI taxonomy): Eukaryota > Metazoa > Chordata > Mammalia > Chiroptera > Pteropodidae > Macroglossus > Macroglossus sobrinus. The sequence goes on along the minus strand of PVKZ01004193.1, from coordinate 6,702 downwards.
TTTTATGGCTTCCCGTCTCATCTCCTGGCTACACTTTCTAGGGTGGGGCAGATTTCTTTAGCCATTTTTGTGTACTGGCTCATTGGTTCTCAGTGATCATTGCTAAATTAACCTCCCCGAGTCACATCCAGAAATTTTGTCTTTAATGTGAAATAAATTTGTGCATTTCTCAATCTGTCTTCTGCCTGCCCTTGGCATGGTTTCAGGCTAAATGCTTCCAGTTCTGTCCCATGCTGATTCTGTGGTTCCACATCAGCTGTATGTGGATCGGTGAGCACATTTCCCATCACTTGTCTTTTCCTGACACTTACCTGAGCATGGCCAAGGGTTTGAAGTCTGAGGGATCGCATGGTGGCACATAATCATCTTTTCCCTGTCACCAGTACTAAGGGACATAGTTCACTCAAGTTCTTGGGACGCCCTCAGCCTAGGGTTCTTCCGTCTTCAGCGACAACTGAAGATGCACAGTCCTCCTGACCGGGCTTGGGGAAGATAGTGGTTTTTATATCCCCATTGCCTCTGCTATGGAACTAAGACTTCTTAGGACTGAGTCCATTTGTAGCTTCAGGAAGTTGATCTTTCTCAGGGAACAGCTTTCCTGATTTAATTAAAAATAGGTTATTTAGGATACGTAGTGAGCTGTTAGCACGGGTATCTCTGGAGTCCTGAGGGGGATTGCAGAGAATTAAGGCAAATGACGTTTTATGCTTTACTCTTTATTTTTCTAAATTTTTAACAAGCCTTTGTAATTCTCTGTAAAACAACACAGAACACTATGAAAAAGCATTTTCTAAGTTTTTTCTCCTAGGGTAGATGGTTTAATTTTGTTTTTCTTTAAAAATACAAATGTTCCAAGAAAATCAAACATAAACGAATACACAAACTAGAAAGATAATTCTCCTCTCAACCCACACAAGCCTTTTGAATGTATTTCCTTCCCAGAGGAAGTGACTATTAATAGTATCTATTTTCTGTATGTTGACAAATATATTGAGAGATAGTGGGTATATCTGAGAGAAAAAGATAGATGAATAAATGCATTCATATATATTTATTGAATACACAGATGCAAATACATATAACATTTCATTTTAATTCTACATATATATGTACTTGTCTAGATAGATATATATGTATATTAATATATATGTGTGTATATATGTATATGTACATATGCACACACATATACATACATTATATTCGCTTTTGCCATTGAACAGCATGCTGCCATGACTGTTTATGCTGTGTGTATCCATCTACAAACTGCCTTTTAGCAACAAGTCAGCATTCTAAAGTATGCACGTGTGTCTCTAAATGGTCCACTCACCCCTTCTCCCCCATTAATAAGCATTGGGTTTTTCCCCATTTTTGCCAGTTAGTGACGATGCCACACCAGCATTCTTGAGCCAGACTTCTCTAAGGCATCCCCAATTTATGACCGTTGGTTCTAACTTTCTATATCAGTGGTTATTCCGTATACCTCTCTGCTAATGTTCCCCACTGAGATAGGATAAGTTCACATGGCCTGATCTCTGCCGATGATTTGTGCACTAACACAAGAGAGAGATGAAATTTATTTTAAATGCACCCGTAGAAATGAGGAGGGTTTGCCCAGGGATGCTGCAAAACACATTCCGAGGACACTCACCTCGAGTTTGAAGATGATTTGTTTGGAGTGATTTGAAATCAAAGTTCAGGTTTATTTCTCATAAGTCTGTTATTTGGAGGGGGAATTTCATGAACCGTTCTTATTTATCTTATGCCTTCCAGGCACAGGACTTTTATGAGATGGGCATTTTTAAAGGAACAACTTTATTCTTGGGGAGCTTGACAGGACTTTTAATGAGGAAAGAAATTAGAAACCAGAGCTGGAGGCAACATGGCCAGCAAAAAGGAAAGGGAAACGAGGAACCGAAATCCAGTTTAAAATGCCCTTTAGAATGGTTGTTATTGTAAATGTTCTTGTATATATCCACTCATAGTTATGGTTGAGGAAAATAGGGAGACACTCGGGCTTTTTATAACAGGAGGGTGATTGTCACTTCTCCAGTGTCCATTGAAATTGTGCAAATCAAATAACGTATTCTAGGGCAGGGGCTGGCAAACTGTGGCCCACCAGCCAACTCCAGCCCATCTGACTGTTTTTGTAATGGATTGGAACACGACCACACCCACTCATCATGTATGCACCACCTATGGCTTCTCCTGTGCCTCAGTGGCACAGCTGAGAAGGGGGGTAGCCCCCAAAGCCTCATCTTTTCTCTCTGGCCCTTTTATAGGTCAAGTTCGTTCATCGAGGGCCTCTCACTCTCCAAAGGTGTTCCTGCCAGTGTAGGAAAAATCAATCAATCCCTAATCAGAAGGGCCAGAGCCTCACTAGGAGAGGAGAGGCTGGAAAGTTCTCTCTCTGACTGACTGGGAGATGCAAATGAGAGAAAATGGGAGAAATGAGTCTCACACACGCAGTTCTTTCTTTCCTAGGTCGAGGAAGTTTCTCTTTCTTTAACAGTATGAGAATGAGCACTGAGGAGAGCCTGATTCTAAATGTTAAAGCTGAGTTTACAAGATAAGGCAGCGAAGTTACTAATGAACTAGAAAAGTCATGGAGTCACCTCTTGTTATGGGTGAATGATGCCCCCTGAAATTCATATGTTAAAGTCCCGACGCCCAGTACCTCGGAAGGTGACTGCATTTGGAGATCAGATCTTTAAGAAGCTAATTAAAGTTCAAATGAGGTCGTTAAGGTGGACCCTATTCCAGAATTCCTTATCAAAAGAGGCGATTAGGACACAGGCATGCACAAAGGGGAGACACAGTAAAGATACAGAGAGAAGCGGGGAGGCCTCAGGACAAACCAACCCTACCATGATCTCAGCCTTCTGCCTCAATAACTGTGAGAAAACACATGTCTTTATGGTTTAAGTCCCCTCCTCCTTTCCCCGCAGAACAGACTACTGCCTCTCTACTTAATCTGCCATGTTGATTTCGTTGCTAGGATTGAGGACTCTTGCTGTACCTCACAGGTCTTCCTGTGTGTAAGTCAGCAGTTCTCAGCTGGGAATAGTTTTGCCCCCGCGAGACATTTATTTGGCCATGTCCTGAGACATTTTTGATTGTCGCCAGCAAAGGAGAGGTATACTCTTCACATCTAGCGGGTAGAGGCCGGAGTTGCCACTCAACGTCCTGCAATGCACAGGACAGCTGCCCACCCCCACCTCCACCTGCAACCACGAACGACCCAGCCCAAGGGGCCAGGGCTGAGTAACCCGGATGTAGCAGAAGGTGCAACACAGGCACTTTTCTCCTCTCTCTTAGAACTTCAGTGTGCTTCGAAAGCTCTGGGAGGGGTTAACCCCATGCTGAGCAACTCACAAAATGTCCAAACAGGGCCATCGAAATAATTTGAAAGAGTCCTTTCAGCTATTGGATCTGGTTGGTCAATTCCTACTAAGCACGCTCTAGAAAAACCAGTATGGACTGCATGATTTCTGGGATGGGGACTTCCGGTTTCCTGAGGGCCCGATTTCCTTCCAATGCTGTTTCCTTCCCCGCATTTGCAGCCGCGGGTGGCCCTGGCCTGGGCAAAGAGGAATAATGATGGAGGGATGGGAAACCTCACCAGTAGAAGCAGGCGGGTTTTCTTGAATATCATATTTTATATATAACGGTGGGTCAGGCCAGGCTCTGGATATACAGTGCCTGACCCTAGTTCAGGGGCCGATCGATTGTTCTCAAACAGAGAGCCCTCCCGATGATTTATTTATGCAGCAGTGCAGCTCTGCTTCTTTGGAGGTGGGCATAGATCAGCAGCTTTGTGCATGCACGAGTGTGTGCGCGGGTGTTTGTGTGTGTGTGTGTGCACATCTTCCCATGATTCTCCCAGTTTTGACTGAGCCTATAATTGGCTCCTCAGAGACCAGATAATCACACTTTGCTTTTTCTACCTGTAAATGCTCATTTGGCTTTCTGATTCCTTGTTAATTTCCTAGCTTTAAACCACCCAGTATTGGGCTTTTGGCAAAATATCAAGACATCAGAACAAAGAATGGCAGTCTGAGAAGACAGTTCCAAGATTCCGGAGTCGCTATGACTGAGATTGACCTTGTTTGTTTTTGTTTTTGCGCCTAAATCTGAGAAGACATTTTTGAGGAATTAATTTTAAACACATCCTCTGTGTCACTTCCTAACTGAGATGTCCTTCCAGGAAAGTACCAGAAGGTACCTTTTAGGGCTGGACATTTCAAACCAGATAGAATCTACACAAGCATAACAAATGGAACACCCATAAAACTAGGACCTCCAATAAGTTCCTGACCCATTTGGGTTCTGCCACTGGAGGTGAATTCTAATAGCCACTGGTCTTACTTCTCGAGGTCAATTTAGGATTATTCAAAGAATTATTTTTAAGGGAGAAGCAGAAATTCCAATTTATGGATAATTAGGAATACTCTGTATTAGCTACTGTCCAGTAGGATTTTGTGCAGGGATGGAAATATTCTATTTTTGTGCTCTCCAAAACAGTAGCCATGGGATACTCATGGCTATTCGAATATTTGAAATATGGTTAGTGAAACTGAAGAACTGAGTCTTAAAATTCTATTTCATTTTAATTAATGTAAACTTAAATAGCCCCATTAAGTAGTGATTCACATATTAGAAAGGATAGTTTTTTATGGCCTGATCTCTTATCTAGAAATAAAATGTGAATATATATATCTTATTCTCCATGTATATATCCATATAATATACTTAAAAGTATAGATAAAAATTGTATAAAGTTACTCATCAAATAGTTAATAATTCTCTGGTTAGGATAAGGGAGGCATCAAGAGAGGATTTGAACATTTTATTTTGCCGAAAGAAAAAGAGTGATGGGATTAAAAACTAATCAAATACATAAAATGAGACTAAGTTTATCACAGAGCCAATTATGTGAAGCCATCTTCTTGAATTTACCTTAAAAGAAAATGATGGAGGAGTTTGACAATTATCTCTGTCATCCAGGCAGCCCCTTCCCACCCTTTGTCCTAGTCATTTCCCAGGAAGTGAATTGAAAGCCTCGTTCATACACCCCTTGTCTTTTGTGCAATCAGCACCTACAATAATCACTCCAGTGGTTTTCAAGGCGTGAAAAGCAAGAAGAAAACGGAGAGAGGAAGAGGCAGCCATGTAAACAAATGCATGAGCCACAGTCAGTCTCCGAAACAAAATCCATGTGTTTTATGAAAATCCCTTATTGTGGAAAAGCCATTTGCAAAGCCTCCACAGTCTTCGCTTGGCTGGTAAACGGCGGTGAGCACCTCTTTCTAAGTCTCCTGTGAGTGACGGAGAAATGGCTAGCCAGGGATTGTGTTCACAGGCTTACTGATTCTGAGTCTGATCACAGCCACCGATTTCTGTCCCAGGTTATTAAAGAAGAAACAAACATTTTACATTCCTGGAGGGTGGGTTTTTAAACATTAAGTAGGAAGAAAAGAAAGAGAGTGAGCGAGGAAGGAAAAAGTCCAGGGAAGAATACACTAACAAGAATCAAGAGAATGAAATTTAAAATGCATAGAATTAAAACACAGAGATGATCCGATGGAATTACAGAGCTTGACCAGATCCCATCCAGGGGTTTCGCTGTTTCCTGGGTGATTTGGAGGTTCAGCAGCCTCTGTGGGTGGGCAGAGTTTCCCTTACCCTGTCAACTCAGCATGCCATTCTCGACATACCTGAATTATTACAAAGGCAAGAACGTTACCAAGCTCCACATGTCTTTTGAGACTTAGTGCCTTCCTGTGACTAAGCTGCGCTAGGGTGCTAAACCTTTCTGCATAGATGCAATCAAATCGGAAGTTAGATTTGACACTGTAATAGGTTACCACCTGGGACCCACCTGGGACAGGAAGTGGTTTGCATTTTATTTTTGCTTCCTAATGTTGTGAAATGAACAAGGCATATGGCCCATTTTCGTTTTAGCAAATATTAATTTTTATGGGGAAATTTATATGCGGCTCTGTACTGTTCCTGAGTTATCTCAAAGGATAAATCTAATTTGTGTGATTTTGATGCCATTGTAATTAAATAAACTAATATTATTCTCTAATGGATAGCACATTAATCCAAAAGCTCTCTGAGGGCAGGGAAGGATTCTGTGTTAAAGCATGCTACATTCTTAATTTGATGAAATGCCAGATTTCGTATAAGCAGTTTCTTATACTATGTGTCAGATATTTTCCTATATTCTGAAAAATTATAATATGACCTAGGACTGATGGTAAATATGTGCCAAGAAAAGAAAAAAATCTAACACAAGCTCCGGTGTTCCTCTTTATTTATTTATTTTTTTAACAAATAGTAATTGCTTAGGATGTGAGTGCATTAGCAAGTTATTTTCTTCCTGTATCCAGTGAATAGTGCTTGAGTCGATCTTACTTACATGTCCCTGAGAAGGAGAACTGGGCACAGGGAGAGGCCAGAGGACAAACAAACAAAAACACTAGGTATCAGCTTTCTGCTCCATGTAAACTCAACTTCTTTTTAAATGATTTTATTAGGAAGGCTTCTATATTCTATTTTGTAATTCATTTCCCCGAGGCAACTTTAGACCTTGCAGATCTTTTGCAATTCCTATCAGAATGGGGGAAGACAGGAGACAGAATAATGGAAATTTCACAAGTTATTCAGTTTTTTTTTTAAATCCAGTTTTTTTTTTTTTTT